>CAMTDV010000025.1:9681602-9712894 GCA_947069175.1 Scalesia atractyloides | reverse complement strand
CAGTGAACCCAAACTTGCCTGGATAACTATTCCTATCAAACATCAACCCTAACTCAGACACACTTAAAAGCATGTTACCCGAACACGGCACGTCCATTTATCTAAAGAGTCAAACAGGTTGATGGGTTGCGTGTTGTGAATGTGTTAAATGGGGGTTTTTAATAATTGGGTTAAACATAACGGGCTGGCGGGTTGACCTGTTCACTTAAATGCGTTCAACTAGGGGTGCTAAACGGGTTGTGTTTGCAGGTTGGCGGGTGTAACCCGACCCACACGATGCGAACCTACACCCGAAAATCGTGTCGTACATATGAACCTGAACACGACCCGAATATTCACGGGTTGACCCGAACACGACCCGTTCAACCTGAATTTTTTCATTTTTAAATTTTTTTCCCGTAAATTAAGATATTAAAATTAAAATTTACTTAAAAAAAACACTAATATATATTACAATTACATGTAACTTCTAAAATCTTAGGTCAATTTCTCTTTTTAAGTTATAATTATGACATAAAATACACACCCAATTTAATTTATAACATAAAACATATTGTAATACATATAATACAATATAATATGAATGGCTTAAAGGGGTCAACCTGCCAGGGTTGACTCGAACCGACTCGTTTAGCTAAACGGGTTCACGGGTTCAACCTGAAACTGACCCAAACCCGTTTAGGCTAAACCCAAACCTGCAAATATCGTGTCTGGTCGTGTCATGTCAGAAATTCACACCCATAGGTTCAACAGGTCAACTCAAACATGACGTGTTTAATTAAACAGATTAACCTGGACATAGCCCGTTTGTCATACAAGTTAGATATTGTGTTATGTCTGGAGTGACTTGCATATTATTTGTAGTGAATTTGTTTATAAAACGTAACAAGAATTTTGTGATAAACTGTAGATTGCAGAATGAGTGGAACAGCAGTCCTGTAAGAATGGCTAAAGCTGACAGGAGACGATTACAGAAGCATCGTGGATGGAAGCATGGGCTTTTATGCTGTAGATTCTGAATTCAAGCATCTTTAATTTTATAGGATGTCGAGTTTTTTTTTTCTATACATACAAATCAAATTTTCTTAGGCAGCTTTGTTCCAAAGCTGTGATCGAGGTTGAATATGGTCTGGTCTTTTGTGTTCGGTTTTTTCGACTTCATTTAGCGTGTTGTTTGCTTTTAGTAATTAGAATAATATTTATTCGGGTGATCCTTCTTATATACACATAAACTAACTGGTTAAGCAAAAAAGAAATGTCCATTTTCCTTTTTATGTCATGCATGCAATGTCCTACTTTCTGGTTTCTTATTTTTGCCCTAAATGTGTTGTAGACTTGTATTGTATAAAGTAATGGTACATACACCTTTATATGCAGATAAGACAAATGTGAAACACAGAAAGTGAGATAACATATCTAAGCTTGTCATTAGATGTTAATGTTTTAAGTCAGTATGTACTCGTTGTACGAGTCGTCAAACATATGTTACAAACTGTGGTACAAAAGAACACACAAATCCATTTGAGAGTGTGTTTTCTCATCATATAGTTTACATGTTTGCTTTTGTTATGGATGAAGCTGAAATGGGTGGGTTTAGTGGGTTTGATGAACCAGAATAAAGTTTGGGTTTCATACGAGGTGTCTAGGTAGTGGATGGTCAATGCTCAAGCACCATAAGGTTACGGTGGAAGTGTTGTAATCTTGTGGTGCAGGTATTGTTTCTTGTTACTCGTCATACAACACTCAACACGGTGGAAATTGTATAATCTATGTATATAATCTCTACTTGATTAGCTTGGAACATTCGTGGGTATGTAATCTCTACGTATTTATTTATGGTTGTTTATTTGTGCGTGTGGTGTTTACTTATGAGGTAATACATATCTAAAGATTTCAAGAAAGAAGTAAAGAGCCTTCACAGTTGACATGGATTAGTAGAAATGTCATAGCTCGTTAACCGTCTTTTGTTCTATCAAGCTTTTGGACCACATGTTTGGTCACAACTTGCACCCGGTGTATCATTTTGATAACAAAATCGTTGTTTAGTTGTAGATTGTAGTCCTATTTACAAGACTTCTCTTACATCTGTTTGTCGAATTTTTGGACCATAAAATTGTGTTAAATATAACATAAATATACTTTACAAAATGCTAATGTTACATTTTAAGTTCTAGTTTAACACTTTAATTAAATCATTCATACGTAAGACTTAAATTGTTTTTAAAGGAGTATATAAAAGAATAATATAGAAGAAGAGGCAAGGGGCAAGAGGTACATCACATCCACCTTTCTGTCTTCATCTCTAAAGTAGACCAGACAAAGCTTGTATTATGGTGGATGGATGTGAAATATGCAAAGTGACTAGTGAGGGAAACTATTTTTGTTCATATTCAACTTCAGATTTTCATTGCATATGTACACATGTTTACCATTTGTGCAATGGACACAAAAATCCAAACTTAAGGTTTTTGGAAGTTCACAACTATATGGAAAGGTGATTTGAGGTTACCTCACCAAAGACTCATGCCAAAAAAATAAATTTAATATTCACTACAAATCAGAGGACTTTCATCGACAGACAAATGCTTCATAGAAGGTGATACATGATACCCGTCGCCAATCCGCCGTTAATGGTTGTTAATGGTTCTTGGGGAATAAACGGCGGGTCTAGTTTTCAATACTAGGTTAACTAAAAGCATATAGGATTTGTTACCAAATTCCTTTTTGGGTTTTGAGGCTTGCTTCTTTTAGGTGTGTTTGGTTGGCTAGTTGATTAAGTAAAGTATGAGATGAACTTTTGTATCACTTGTAACCAAATTTCAGCAATTTGGTGGTATGATAGAGATGTATGTTTAAACTTGATATAACATAATGGTCCTATCATCACATATGATGATAATTTCACCAAAATGGTGTTATCATTTGTAGCCTCCTGTCTCTTAAAACCTCTATTCAATGTGGATTCTATGCACCGCTTTTTTTGCCCTCTTTTTACGAAAATAGTTTGTAGGTTAGTCATGTTAAACATATCGTTCGTTTGAATTAGACAAAAGTTTGATCTTTTGGATAACATATGTGAGAAAAAAGTTCAATAATGCCATAAGGCTCAATGAGTACTACTAATTAGGATATATATATATATACTATGCACTTCTTTGTTATATATTAAAACTCTCCACTTTGTGCTTTTGTGTATCCTCTATATAACACACACACACACTTATTACTTTCACTTGATTGATAATTGATTTCTAACAGAACCAACATCTATATATCTCATCCCACATGCTACATTATTGGTACTACTGATCTGCTTGGAGATGATGATTGCCATGATGATAATGTTGTTGTGTGTTAGAGTTTCACTTTTGATGACAACTCATGCTGATTCTCTCTTTAGCCATCATATACAAGCTTTCCATGAGTTAGGTATATGTTGACCTACCCCCCCCCCCCCCTCCCCCCCACACACACACACAATGTTTCTTGCATGGTGATGATGCATGATATCATATGCTTACATTTTCTGCAGGTTATGACCAAAAGGTTCTTCCTTATGGGCTTTCAAGAAAGTTGATGCTAAACAAGATGGTAACCCCCTCAAGTGTTTTTTATCGTGTCTCATTCAGTGGCGGAACTAGCCCAAAAATTTAGGGGTATCCCAATTTTTTTTATTGGATCAGGGGTATCCTTTGTATAATAGAGATGAAGTTGAGGGGTAGCACCCCTAGTCTCATTGGTTAACAGAGTATTGATAGGGTCCCGCAAGATATCGAAACCGGGAAACTATTAAAATTCTAAACTTTTTTGGGTTTGCATTTTTTTTTGTAACATTGTTTAAGGTTATGTTTTGATTAGGGTGAAGGGTATGGAGATCAAGATTTGGTGCTCTACAATGACCAAAAGAAAGTTCTATTAGCAGGTAATTTGTTAATAACACTTTCATTTAGAAATAATTCTGCAATGTCACAAAGCATAATATTAAAAAAAATGAAGATACATAGAAATAAATTCTTCATAAAGGCCATTGTAACATTTTTTTATTTACATGTGTAGGTGAAACAGAGAAGAGAGGGGTGGTAATTGGAGCACAAGGATCCGACCCGACCCAGTTGACTACCATGGATTATTCACATGTGAGAAGAAGACGCCCTATCCATAACAGCTCTTCTCCCAAATCCAACAATTCTCCATGATTCTTGCTTTCTCTCTTTGTACAAACTTAAAACTGCTTTTATGTTTAATATTTTATTATATTTTTCCTTTTTTTATTTGCATTTTATATTAGAGATTTGGTCATCAACTTTTTTGATTTCTAAATATAATTTACAGTACTATAAATTGAGTAATTGCGGTCATAAATCAGTTACTAAATCCAATTCGCAACCGTCACTGATTTTGGCGCAAATCACCCGTTGCTAGTTGGTTGCATCCATTTTTTTACTGTCAAGGCTTTGTGTTATGATTTAACTAAAAAGTGCATAACGTTCTGTCTCGTAGACAATGAGTTTTTAATAACTCACCATTTAACTATCATGTTGTTGTTTAACTAATCATTTTTATCAAAAGTATTCATGTTAAATAAATATAAACCAAATTAAGGTGTCATTTTTATTGGGTATAGAATTGTTGGAGAGGGTGATGGGGAGCTAATAGGCTAAGTTAACGCCCAAAAAGCCAGTTGGGTTGGCGGTAGTGTTATGGGGTGGTGGTGGTGTTATGAGTTGTCAGAGGATTTGGCGTTAAAGGTGTGGTAGGTGGCAGGGGCGCCACCCCACAAGACAACCTAACTAGTCCGAGTTTAGAGACTAAATAATCAAAATCTATATTTTGTGATAACTATTCCCATTGGGTTGTGAGTGGGTTCGCTTGTGAAGTAGCGATTGATTATTTTAGTGGTTTATTGGATGGTTGTAATTTTGCTTTTAATACCTTGTTGTATTTTTATTTTAATTTTATTTTTGTGATTTTAGTAGTGCGTGTGTAACTACTCGATTCATCGTGAAATTGATCACGTTAGAAATCACTTTTTGTTCAAAAAATGCATGTTCAAAAGGTTTGTTAAAAGGTAAAATCACTTATGTTTAAATAAAACTTACAAAACATTTTGTACAAGTGATTAAACTTGTGATCACAATATGTTTTACTATGGCTAAATGTATGTCAGTTTGAGAACCAATTCTATAAATGACAACTTTTATTTAGTATTTTTACATTTTTTGAGTCAAATACGACTAACTCGCCCAAAGGCAAGATAACTTGGCCCTGTTTGTGTTCAATTAATCGAATGTATGACTAACCTGGTCTCGGTATTTATGTTCAATAATTTTGTCATCAAGTTCATTTACTTTCATTCACTTTTATTCATTACACATATTGACATAAAATATATTTTAACAAAATAGTTATATCTAGACGAAGAGGATATATATAGAGAAAACATATTACGTTATTATAAAAAAAAGTGTCGACTATAACTTATATATTTATGTCCGCTTATGTATGCAAGTACATCTATGGTCGTTCGGTCATGCATTCGTTTATGTTTGTTTATAATAATATATGAACATTATAAACAAATTTAATTTCTTAACACACAGACACACATAATTCTTTCTTTGTGTATTCATATTCATTCGATCAAATTTCAATGTATGAATACGAAGTAACCTCTTCCATCCTCATTCAATTAGGTTTGTGAACAATTCAACTTAGGGTTGGGAAACTCTCGAAATGTAACTATTTTTTTTGTGATAATAGTTTTATGAAACCTTAAATTATAAATTGTTATACGATTAATTATTGTAAGACATTTGAGATAAAAGCTAATAAGTTATATAGGATAAGACTCTAACCCAAGCACAACAGAAAAGGCAATAAACAAAAAAGAATCAATCGCCCAAACAATTTCAATCTAAATAACAAACTGGTTTCAACTATAACAAAACACTTCACCCCCACAATTAGTTCATGTTTGTGTTAATGGTGTATTTGTCGATTTGGTAATACCAGAAGTACGTATTATCAGTGACGACGATGCTAGTGGTCTGACAAGAAATCGAAACACTCAACATCATCACATGTCACCACAAAATGTGACTTATCCATCATTCAATACTCATTCTAAAGTCGATTTACAATCGTAAACAAACTTACAAACTCATCAATATAAAAACAAACCATTAACTAATCACATACAAAATACTAAAAAACGACCCTTATGTGCGTCACACATGACAGAATTAACGTTTTCAAACGTCTATTTAATCCATAAATCTCACAAATTTTAATTTTTTAGTAAATTGTTGTTTTGGTCTCTATGCTTTATAGTATACTAGTTTAAGTACCCGTGTTTTAAACGAGTGGTCTCAAAGTAAATTATATTATTTAACAGTGTTAAGATATCGTTATGAAATGAAAAAAATGTTCCATTACTTAGGTATGAAAACACGTTTTTAAAACGTGTTATATGATTATTATACTTACGAACAAATGAATGAATATACCGGACTATTTATAGAGTTTACATAACTGTGAAAGAACATAAGCCAAAAAAATAACGAAACCTTAAACTAAGGGTTTACTTGCAAACCTTAACTTGCTTACCTTCCTACAACCGGGCTATACCCCATACCCCCCACCCATAAGGTTAGGTGAAACACTTGTAAGCTATTTTTTTCTAGATTAAAAAACCCAATTGTAAATACTTAATCAATAACCATAATTAAATTTTTCGATTCTATGCCACTATCATTAACCATAAATAAAGCTCTAGACAGGTTCCTAAACATTTTCATTAGCAGCACTTGCAATTCGAGGCCACAAAGATGAGCACATTGCTTTTCCAATTGGTCCAGTTATTGCAGACCTGTACAAAAAGAACGTATACAAACATTCCAAACTTAGTCCATAACTAACCTATCTGTTTGATATAAACTAAGGAGGTTGTAATGATTTATATCAGCTTGAATACATTATAAGAGTGTTCACAAATCGTTGAAACTGAACGATTTGAAATTTATACAGTTCAGTACACGATTTGGCGGCTCGGTTCGGTTTGAAACTTGAAACCAATCAAACCACCCGTTTAATCTTTACTATTTAAATAAATTATTTGATCGTTTGGGTTTAGTTTTCACAAACAGAAGTTAGCAATTCAGCAAAAAAAAGTTCACCAAAATCACCAAAACCGGATAATGAACACATTTGGCGGGTTTCCTCCTTTATCTAAATTAGTTTATGAGATCCATTCGATGGAAAGAGATAAATCATAACAAAAATCAGCATGCAAATACAACAGTTGATAGAAAAATAAAGAGAAGTTGGGGGGTACAAAATAAACAAATATCAAGCTTTTGTACTACTGTCAGTTGTGTTAATGTGTTGTAAAGCTATGTGGAGACAAAAACCTTACTAATAGACCACTCTGTGCTAGAGCTACAGTTATCGGTCGTTCGAAGAGGAGCGGATATCACAAAGAACTCAGTTTTGGTTAGGGGTGATGTGTACATTCAAGTTGCACTTCTCAGTTAATCTCCTGCTACTCCCTTAATCCGGACCACTGTCAACACAGAGCCCACATAATAAACGACCATCACCCTGCCACAAATAAATTTAAAAAAAAAATAAACCTGGTAAAAACAACTTTAAAACATAACTTCTAATGATGTGAAGATAATGTGATGAAACTTACCTGCTCGTGCCATCAGAGATTCTAACTTCTTTCCATAGTACTTATCAACAACAGACCTGACTTTTCAATCCCCATGAATCTATCAAATACTTCATTCTATTGTACATGTGGTCATCTCTTCTACCATTTTATCGTTGTGTGACAACAATAGCCTTCATTGCATATACAATATCCTCTTTAAGGCCATAACCCAAAGGCTCCGCTTTGAGAGGAAAAGTGGTTTCGACTCTATGTGTCCTTCCCATGCCACCACCAACCTGAAAACACAAACAACTATTCAGATTTACAACAAAACAGAGTATACTTAATAAAGCGGCATACATATATATTGAAACCATGCGGTTCTCCATTATCATTAGTAATAATCACAACATTAATGTCATTTGTGAAAAGATCAACTGAAAGGGCACCACAAATTGAACAGGTTCTGGAGCTTACAAAAGTAATGTCATTGTAATAATAATAAACGAACTTATTAAAATAAGACGCTATAGAAGAGTGGAAGCATTAAAAACACATTTTGAGCTAGGGATGAGCAAATGGTACCAGGTACGGGTTCGATTTTTGGTACCCATTCGGTACCGACATTTAGTGATTTTGGTACCCATTCGGTACCATTTACCTTCAAATACCGATCCGTACTATACCGGTATTTTCGATATCGGTACCCTTTTTTTGGGATTTTTGGTACCAATACCGAGCTCATCCTTACTTTGAGCAAATTTCAACTTGTTTGACTCGTTTCACTTTGTCCAAATTTTGTTTTTGTTTGGCTAATTGGCGATAAACCATGGCACAAATCAGCCCATTCAAAAGTAAATGTTGAAACTGCCACCCGTGTTATATTATTAATTTACAATTTCTGTTCTTTCTAAAGCCTAAAGTTAAACTCAAGAAATCATTAAATGAGTCTCATTGGATAACCTTAAAACACTCAATAGTATGTGTACAATCGTTTGCATCATTGAGAACTTAACCTTCATAGGTACCTTAGAATCCTCAACCACAAAAATTACCAAATGATAAAGATCCCACTTCCCGGTGAGGTCAAGTAGCATTCAGATAGTGTTTCTTGACCATCAGAAGCTGTAGTTGGAATCCTATCGGCTTTCGGTCCCATCCATGAATCTGGTCACAGTTGCAGACCTGCCGCCCAAACCGCTTGCGTGACCGCCCAAGGTTGTAGGTGGAATGAAAGGTTGTATGTTCCCTCCGCGAACGGGAACTCCACCGCTCCAACAACTTCAAACCACCATGTTTGCTGTAAATTGGCCACGGAACAAAACCTGAATTTTAAAAAATGAACAGACAATTTAATGTTTCATACAAACACTAAACTTGAAATATTGTTCCAATATCAAGAAACCATCAATGTGTTTTACCTTGATTCTTCGATAAGAATCCGACTCCAGTATCTCCGGTCATTGATGTCGGTTATCGATAAACCGTTAAAAGATATCAACACACAAGGTTTTCATGTGCCTTATGCAACCAAACTTTCTACAACAAAAGAACTCATTTTGAAGCAGCATTACATCTTTCTATCAGGTCTAAGATTTACTAATTATGCAAATTTGAATTTAGGGCTACTAAACTGTGTTCGTGTTTGAGAGTTGGCTGGTCAAACGTACACAAACCCGGAAATTTTACACCTGAAAATTGTGTCTTCCATATGAACCCAAACACGACACGGGTATTCGCGGGTTAACCCGAAGCCTAGAAAAAGAAATTGTTGTTTTAATTTAGTACATTATAAAGCATTAACATCACACATACTTACATTTAAGGCAGTAACATCAAACACACTTACCTATATGCATCAGTGATCATAAGTTCTTAACACATCACACACGTTACAGGAACATCCACTTTCACCAAAACCCAAAATCGGTTGCTTTATAGGTAGTAGTTTCATCTCGTTTACTTATGAATGGGTCGCTTTACGTCTTTAATCTTAAATGGGTCAGATGAGTAAAAAGAATAAATTTAACTAAAAGAAGAACACGTTGAAAGCCACTTAAAGTTTGTTTTTAGTTCATACAAACTCATAGATAGTCCACTGTTTATAAAAAGGGTTTCAAAAGGAGATACCTTATTGTAACAAAGCACATTTTTTCCACTTTTTTATTGTTATAAATTAATTAATGCATTAAATATTAAAGGGCAAACTAATTAACCATGGTAGATTTAAAAAACATTATAAAAAATAACATTAGAAAGAAAAGCAAATATATACTTGTATAGAGATCAATAGAGTAGCCCTTGGTCGTCGAAGAAGTTGGTGCATTTGCATAGACCTTCATTTTAACAATGTCTTATTCTGAACACCAGTAGTTCTGGTATCACAATCTCGCTTAACATCTTTTTAATGACAAATGTAAATAAAAAACAATAATCACACAGTCCATGTTACTGCCCATTGATGTAGAGGGTGAAACCCGAGTATTAAAGTGGTTAAATGACGTATTTTATGTGTGATGTGTGTGTTTACTTGCCGAGGATATGTTCACTACGAGATTTAGTTGTTCTGCTGGTAAAACAGGTAACTTGGTGAAGTTACGGGAGTTAAAGTGCATGTGAAATGTTTGAAGATGATACGTAAAGCTTGAAGTGTGATTCAGAAGCTTTTCGGTTGGTTACGGGATGTATGGATGCAAGACGCGTGAATTGGCAAAGTCTAGGGGCCATTCGGTCTTAATCAAAGAGTGGTTTACACTTCATTATGTGAGGAAATGGAAAATTCGAAGTTCAGGGGCCTTTTGGTCATTTATGGAAAGTTGAGACAAGGTAAATGAAGACATGGGGGCCGCGACCGTCACCGACGGTGGCCAGACCGTCGTGAAGGTGAGCATGATTGGTCAAGAAAGAAACAACAACAAGCCACCATCGGTGACGGTGGCCTGACCGTCACTGACGGCCGGGTAAATCACAACAGCAATTCTCCACCGTCGTGACGTGGAGAACCGTCACTGACGGTTGGGTTCCGAAAAAACGCGAAACAAAAAGATCTTTTTGGTATATTAGGGTTTGGGGGAAGCCTATCATGATAACTAAGCTTCCAAGGACGAAAAATAACCATCTCAAGCACCAAGTTCAAGGCTTTTCACTCCATTGATCATCATTCTACACGCTGATTCATCAACCACGATCATGATTTCATCCGTTCTTCAATCTTTCGTTGATTTCACTTGTGAGATGAGCGGCTAAACTCTTTTGGTTTCATTCGGTTGGAGGGTTTTTGTTAGTACTTTTATGTGTTCGTAACAGTTGTTTTGACTTGGTGATCTAAGCATCTGATGCTTTTCACCATTGATTTGATTAATTGATTGTAAACGATTGTTTTTATTCAAACCTTGATTCTTGATCATTCAATTCCCGAGAGTTCTAGTAATTGGGATATATTTGCTAGGGATTAGGGTTGGTAATTGCAACTGATAATTATTTGATAACCTCTCGTCATGTATTGATCAGAGTACTTAGTCGGTGATTATCACGATCGATTAATTAGGTTCAACACCTATGTCTATGTAGGTGGTTTCAATTGAACACATAGTTGTATTTAACCGCAAAACCTGAATACCGGAGGAACCATTTTTCCTCTTATTGATAAAAACACATTTTCTTAGGTCGTAATTTAGTTAATTCTCAAATCATTCAAACACAAGTTAAGTTTTTATAGTTTTTTTAGATAATACTCGACATTATTACATTTTCCACAATCCTCCTCTGGTTCGATATCCCACTTACCCTTTCTACAGAGTTAGTTGGTTTTTGCATGTTCCTTACGACAGACATCAAAATGGCGCCGTTGCCGCGGAGGCGTGCGCAAAGTGTTTAATTGTTGAGTTTAGTTAGATAAAAATTGAAAAATCCAAAAATATTTCTTTTATTTGTATTTCGTTCGGAATTACGCGAGATTTCTTTTGTTTGTGTATGCAGGTGATCATAACCGTGTATGCATCATACTCGGAACTCCGGGAACTCATCACCGCTAGTATTTGATCTAGAAATCAAAAGAACAGTGCGACAAACTCGAGTGGTACATCGGGAGAACAGAGTTTTACAATCACCAGCAACCACTTCGAAAACAATGGAAAACTCAAGTAGTTTCGAGACACAGCCAGTCACTCCTTCTCATCAAACCCAGTTCTCACCAACACCAACACAGCCAGCTCCGAATACCACATTACCACCTGAACCACAACCGCAACCACGAAACCTACTGCTACCCAACCACTACCAAACCCACCGTTCCCGAACTTAAGTGATCTTCCACCGTACTCCAGTCCATATCAAGAACAAACATCAAACTTCCAACACTCGTCACCATACGTTCGAGTTGTGACTGGTGCCACTACGGCCCCTTCAGACCAAACCGGACCATCTACCTCCACTATAAACCGAACTCAACCAGTTCATTATACCTACTTTCAACCTTCACAAGGGCAGCAACATTATTCATCAGGGCCTACAGCTCTAAATCAGCAAGAAGGTAGGTATAAGCATGAGGATGAATATGATAGATACGAGGGGTTTGGAGGAAATCAGATGAATAGACAGATGTCGGGACTAGAATTCAAGTGGGAACGATACAGGGGTTCGATCGAATGGTAGGGGAATTTATGAACCAGTGGGTAATCAGCAGTTATTTCAGACAGCGTCGCAAGTGAATCAGCAAGTACCACGGTACCAACAATTTCCACCGCAGCAATCAGCTCCACAACCAGAGCCGTTGAACCAGCAGCCTTATAGATTGGATATTCCATTACCACCTCCGATACCACAAATGCCAGGTCAGGCAAGAACTCTTCCTCGGAACTTAGCTCACCAGGTTATCCCACCAGATGGCATACCTATGGGATATAATCGAGGACCATTAAGAGGGATAGAGAGCCACTTCAAGCCACAATAGCAAACAATCCTTCACCCGTAGTGGTTCACAGTTAAGAGGAGGAAGATCGTTCGAGGTTCGTGAACAATCGATCGCCAGTTTACCTAAGTATCACGGCCATACACATGAGGAGCCGTACTTTCACTTGGCAGCTTACGATGCTCGGTGCAACACGATCGCAAGCCAAGGATTTACAGCTGACGACGTGAAATTGGTACTCTTCCAATTTACGCTTGAAGACAAGGCACAGAAATGGTTTCACTCTCTCCCTTCAGCATCGATTTTTTCATGGCCTGAAATGCAACAATCATTCTTGGATGAGTTTTACACCGCCTTGCGTACAAACAATGCAACGAAGGACATTCGTGGCTTTAGTCAGCAACAAGGCGAGCTCTTTCATGAGTCTCTAAACCGTTTCAAGATGATGCTCAAAAACTGCCCACATCATGGAATTCAACTGTGGGAGCTTCTTAATGAATTCCATGAAGGCTTAACAGAAGAGGATGCGAGAGAGATTAGTTCCGCGTCTAACGGAACTTTTGGCACAAACGATGAATTATTTGATTGGGAAATTCTTGAACGGACTGCTAGAAACTCAAACGGAAGGCACAATCTTCAAGAAGCACACGACATTCTGTGGTGAGAGCAGTCGAAGACACACCTAATATGGTTAGTGGACAATATCCTTCGTGTGGGCATTGTGGAGAGTTTGGGCATATAGCTGATCAGTGCACAGTGGTTTTGGGTGGAAGTGATGATGTCCACTTTGTTCAAGGTGGAGGTGGAGGCAGAAATTTTACATTGCAATCGAACACATACCATCCGGGCCTTCGAAACCATCCAAACTTGAGCTATGGGAACTCAGATAATCAGCTTAACCCGGATTTCAAGGAAATAATCAGTCGGGTGGTCAGAGAAATTTCAATCAGAATTGTTTCCAAAACAATTCTCAAGGGATTTATAACAATGCACAAGCCAGGTCGGGTGGTAATACAGATGGTTCGGGAGGCAATGGTGTGATGGAAGTGCTGAAAACCATTCAACAAGATATGCAGAAGATAACTCAAAATGATGAGATTAGAGATAAGGCCATCCAAACATTGACTACACAGATGGGCCAACTCGCGACCAAGATGAGAGAGTTGAAGCAGAATAGTGGAAAACTTCCCAGTGACACTCAACTGAATCCCAAGAATGTTAAAGAGTGCCAATTAGTGGAGTAAGTGTTGTTCCAAACAATGAATTGAATGGTCAGAGTTTATATCTTCTGGGTGTGATGTGGTTGCAGGTATCAAAGAGACGGATGTTGGGAGCTATGGCATTGATTTAGGAGAGCCGGTCGTTCCAATTCAAGTGGGCAGTTTCAAAATTCATCAGGCATTATTTGATTATGGAGCATCGATAAGTGTTCTTCATGGAAGTTTGTATGATCAATACGACTTCGGTCCTTTGCAAAAGTGTAATAGTACAGCAACATTTGCGGATGCGAGTGTAAGCAGCCTAGAGGGGTGGTGAAAAACGTGACTATCAAATTGGGTGAGTTTTACTATCCGGTTGATTTCATCGTTATTGATTATGCCCCAGCACGGACGAACGAGCAACCACATTAATATTAGGTCGTCCATTCTTGTTCACTGCAAACGCACAGATTGATTGTAGAGGTGGGTTTGTTACATTAAGTTACCAAACTCGTAAGCTATATTTCAATGTTTTGTTATGCACTATTTCTTATGACCCTTGTGATTATGTTGGTAGTATGGAAACTTCAGACGAATCCAATTCTAGTGAGGTAGAATGTTACAGGTTGGGAGCAGAGGGGAATGATGATATACTAGAAGAGCAAGACGTGAGCGAAGGTAATTGGGATGACTGGGGTACGTTAGGTGATGATATGGATCGATATGAAGATAGTAGAGGTGAGGAAGCTGAAGATTGTTCGAATAGGCATGAAGCAATGACAATCCCGCGATATTGGACTGAGGCGTATAACGCAAAAACAGTGGAGAAGTGTGGGGTTGAACCACCTGAGCATGTCAGGTATGGTCTGGCTGAAAACCTAAAACTTAGCGCTCTCAGGAGGCAGCCCGAGGATATAGCGTAGTGTACCTTGTTTTGTTTCGTTTTGGTGTGGTAGTGTTTTGACAGGTATCTACGAGTTCATCTGCGTGGACATAATGGTTCAAGTGTGGGGCCGTTTTCAACATCCCAGCGATATATCAAGAAATCTATGGGATGTGTTTATGCCGGTCGGAGCACATCAACCGCATCATTACAGACACATGATCAGGTGCATGTGTTTATCTATCTTGTTTTTTAAATTTTTTGCGTGTTTTGGTGGTGTTTGAATTTTTTATTTTATGTGTTATGGGAATGCGTGTTATTTAATTGTTAGGAGTTAGCCGCTCAGCTAGGTATGTTTGGTTTGATTCCCGGGTGAAATTTTAAAAGCACCGTACATTGGGGACAATGTATCCCAAGTGTGGGGATGGGAAACCCGGGAAGGGAATTGTGGATAAAGTTTGAAGAGATTAAATAGTGATTGGAAATCAATGAAAACTGAAAAATGAAATTTTGAAAATTTGAATTTGAAAATTTGAAAATTTTTCTTTCATCGCCTTAAGCTTGCTAATTGGATACGAAAACCTAAAGTTTCAATCACTAATAGATTCCTTACCGGTAGTAGATAGATTAGTTCCCTTGTCATGGTTGTCTCTTTAAGTTTCATGAGAGTAGGCTTGGCAAGTGTTTTTATAGAAAAGAGTTGAAAAGAGATGTCTATCTAGGGGTAACATGTTTCTAATCGCATATGTTGCATGTCGTTAACCTTTTTACCTTTTCTTGGTGAGATCTTGAGCCTGTAGATGGATAGAATGCATTATATGATGAATTCGTTTGTTGAGTGCTAGGCTATGTGTTATCTTGTGTTAGAACTTGTGTGATTTGATGCATGCTGAGATTGTGGGTTTTACATGTGCACATAGGTGATAAAGGCATTAGGATATTTGTTCTTCATTCGTGTTTGCGTTTGTTGCGATGTGTCCACTAAATTCCCTTAGTAGCCCTGTTGAGCCTAATTACCTTTCGTTTGTTCACCTGTTGTTTTGTGAAGGCCGACCGTGATGATATTGAAAAAAAAAAAAGAAAAACAGAAAATTGAAATTTATAAAAAAAAAAGAAAAAAACAAAAAGAAGTTTGATTGTTATTTATTGTTTGGGTAGAAACCAACCCAATTTTAGTTTGAATAAAGTTATCACGTCTGGTTATTGTTTGTGAGCCAATTAGAAAAAGAAAAGAAAAATAAAAATTTTTCCCTACCTTAGCCTAAGCCCAAAACCGAAAAGTTCTTTTGATATGTGCCATGTTAGATGATACAGGGGAGGTGTGATTGTCATAAAAGCCTATGATTACAGGATTTCATATTTGCTTAATTGAGTGTTATATACTAGCACATTACACGCTAGTCCAGATATTAACCCGAGAGGAGAGAATATTGTGAGAGGTGTGTAGAATGTGTGGTATTTTAAACATGTTAGTTTTAGATAGACAAGTCTTATGTTTTTGAAATTGCATGATTTGTTTGTTAAGCTGTCAATCTCGATTGTGTCAGTCTATGGAACGGGTATGACTTGGGAACTAAACAGGTTGAACTGGTTAAGGGTTTAGAGGTGTTGATTTCTGTGGTGATTAGTTCTAGTTGGTTTGCTTGAGGACAATCAAAGGGGTAAGTGTTGGAATGTGATGTAGAGGGTGAAAGCCGAGTATTAAAGTGGTTAAATGACGTACTTTATGTGTGATGTGTGTGTTTACTTGCCGAGGATGATTTAGTTGTTCTGCAGGTAAAACAGGTAACTTGGTGAAGTTACAGGAGTTAAAGTGCATGTGAAATGTTTGAAGATGATACGTAAAGCTTGAAGTGTGATTCATAAGCTTTTCGGTTGGTTACGGGATGTAAGGATGCAAGACGCGTGAATTGGCAAAGTCTAGGGGCCATTCGGGTCTTAATCAAAGAGGGGTTTGCACTTCATTATGTGAGGAAACGGAATAATTCGAAGTTCAGGGGCCTTTCGGTCATTTATGGAAAGTTGAGACAAGGTAAATGAAGAAAATGGGGGCCGCGACCGTCGCCGATGGTGGTCAGACCGTCGGTGACGGTGAGCATGATTGGCCAAGAAAGAAACAGCAACAAGCCACCGTCGTTGACGGTGGCCTGACCGTCACTGACGGCTGGGTAAATCAACAACACAGCAACTCTCCACCGTCGGTGACGGTGGAGAACCGTCACTGACGGTTGGGGTTCCGAAAAAAAACGCGAAAAAAAAGATCTTTTTGGTATATTAGGGTTTGGGGGAAGCCTATCATGATATCTAAGCTTCCAAGGACGAAAAAAACCATCTCAAGCACCAAGTTCAAGGTTTTCACTCCATTGATCATCATTCTACACGCTAAACCACGATCATGATTTCATCCGTTCTTCAATCTTTCGTTGATTTCACTTGTGAGATGAGCGGCTAAACTCTTTTGGTTTCCTTCGGTTGGAGGGTTTTTGTAAGTTAGTACTTTTATGTGTTCGTAACAGTTGTTTTGACTTGGTGATCTAAGCATTCGATGCTTTTCACCATTGATTTGATTAATTGATTGTAAACGATTGTTTTTATTCAAACCTTGATTCTTGATCATTCAATTCCCGAGAGTTCTAGTAATTGGGATATATTTGCTAGGGATTAGGGTTGTAATTGCAATTGATAATTATTTGATAACCTCTCGTCATGTATTGATCAGAGTACTTAGTCGTGATTATCACAATCGATTAATTAGGTTCAACACCTATGTCTATGTAGGTGGTTTCAATTGAACACATAGTTGTATTTAACCGCAAAACCTGAATACCGAGGAACCATTTTTCCTCTTATTGATAAAAACTCATTTTCTTAGTTTGTAATTTAGTTAATTCTCAAATCATTCAAACACAAGTTAAGTTTTTATAGTTTTTTTAGATAATACTCGACATTATTACATTTTCCACAATTCTCCTCTGGTTCGATATCCCACTTACCTTTCTACAGAGTTAGTTGGTTTTTGCATGTTCCTTACGACATACATCACCATATGCCACCTCTATGATAAATGAGACATTACATATACTATCATCAAAATAAAAGGAGTAATTAAGTCTAATGACAAAAGGATCATCTGTTTCCCTTCTATTAAGCCCAGCCCAGTGTTTCAACTTCAGTTAACTATTGATTTTGGATTCTGTAACATGGATAACTTACAGAAGAACATATGGGCCCACCATTATCCCTATTCTTGTATCCTAGTAAATTTATCGTCAATAAGCCAGACACACACATCAATGATTAACAACACTACTGAAGATGTGAGTGTTATTTTGGTTACTATTACTATTGATTATTATAGTATCTTAGTAAGATCTACAAATGATGTGAATAAATAAATGAAATTGTGTACCTTTACAAACACTTGGTGCACAAGCAAGGGCATTTTCAGCAAGATCCATGCTCCCATATGCTTCCATACACAAAATGTATCGTATGAGTACTCTCGAGATAGTTAGCACATGCTATTAGACATCTTTCATATAACTTCACAAGCTGTTCAAAAAATAACATTATGTAAAGAAAAAAATAACTGGGAACGAAAGAATCTATGGTTTGTGACAGAGGTGAACTTTACTATATATTATAGGTAGAGGATCCTGTAAAAAAGGCCCAAAGTGTGAGAAGGGTAAGAAAGAATCTAAACCATTAGATCTTTAATCTAATGGTTGAGATCTTGATAGCAATCTTGTAAATAGTATAACAATTAAAATAATTAATTTTCTGATTAAGGGTATAAAGGTAAAATTAACATTTTTAATTTTCAGAAAGTCACATGCAATCCACATGCAAGTTCCTCTTTTATTTTTTAAACGCCAATAACTTTTTAACGTAACTTTTTTTTTTTTAAATTACACCATAATAACGAGTGTTTTCTAATCTTTAATATGAAATACCATATTACTATACTTATATACAGAAAAAAAAATTACGTTCAATCGAATGTTTCAGTTAATGATTTTTATTTCAGTTCATGGTGTTATATAATTATTGAATGGTGTTATATACTTATTGAATGGTGTTATATATGTGTTGAATGGTGTTATATAATTATTGACTGTGTTTATATATTGAATGGTTATATAATTATTGATAGTGTTATTATCGGAATGGTTGTTGAAATCGGTGTTTTATAATATCTTGAAAATGGTGTTATATACTTATTGAAGGTGTTATATACTTATTGAATGGTGTTATATAATTTGAATGGTGTTTTGACGTGTTATTGTTTCCATAATTAGGTACGTTTTATGGAAAGGTGAATTTAGAATTAAAATCAATGATAAAATTACTTGATTACTCTTTTCAATTAATTTAGATCTATGCTGAGATTCTTTCTTACCTTTCTCACACTTTTGGTCTTTTTTACAATAACCTTACCCTAATATTAATATATATATAATATATCAAAATCAATAAAAAATTTAAAAATAACCCAAAAGATCATAGTACCTAAAACTCTCAGTTCCTTTCAAAGCCCTCCCAACTCCTTTGTGAACCGAAAACCTTGTCAAAATCAGCTTTCGCACCGCCGATTTTCACTCAAATCTTCTTTCAGTGTCTTTGCCAGCCCGGCACGTTGACCAGCAATGACACCCGGTTCCTCCGACCACGCAGATCCGCCGCCGTGTCTCCGCCCTCTCTTTCTCTCTTTCGTATGCTCTCTCTCTCTCTTGGTCTATCTCTGTCTTGCTTTTAGAAAATCACGGCAAAATAAAATTGTTTAAAAGATGCAAAGAAAATGTTACAACTATACCCCCACGTGCCATATGGTTGGACATGAATTCACCTTTTTCACCATATAACTTCTTCAATCTCCTCAAAGCTTCCCTTTTTCAACTCTCTAGAACCTGATTGTTGGAGGTTAAATAAAACAACTTTAATAGATTATTGATCCTACTCTTAAAGCTTGTCCGAAATGGTTTTACTACATAATGTAGCAAGCAATTATGAACCCTAGATCCGAAATACAACACATGTGGACCCTTTAGGAAGACTTTAAAAGCAGACAATAACCCCAAATCAACTATATGGATGGAACAATTATGAACCCTAAATCAACAATTAAGGAAAAAAGTTCACACCACGTTACCATAGATCAATTATACACATAATAAAATTCAATTGGACTACAATCATACGCACGTAACCCTAAATACATTTGGGGTAAATTTAGTGTAGGTTACCTGTTGTCTCCATTTAGCATCGACAAAACCAACGCATCTTCTACAACTCGACTAATAACAACCACATCAATAATCTGATTCTTAATATGAAACAATCCTCCAGTAAGTAGTGTCTGAAGATCAGGGATGATTATAGATGAGATGTTTGATTTGCGAACATAAGATATGGAAAGGTTGAGGAGAGAGATGGCCTTGTAATGAAACGTACGTGAGAAGAACATATTGGCGCTCAAGAGGGAATTCTCTGGCCAAAGAGATATGCCACATCACTCAATTGATTGGCGAAGAATAGGGCCATATGACAAAGTGAATTGTTTTAGTATAATAGTTAGATTATTGTATTTTATAAATATGAAAAGTCTTGCAAATAATACACCAATGTTACAATTTATTATGATTTCAGTCCATTAGACTAACTTCATCCATATTAATGTTAAATTCAAGTCACATATGAAGTATGAGATGGACAGTTTCGTAATTAATTTAATACTTATATCTAAATAAAAATTAACACTTTTTATAAAGTTATCCCTAGCTTGAACCAATTTACTCGTTTAACTACACATAGTATGAAAACTAAAATAAACTTGTTGTTTTTCAATACATTTTCAAATTGTTTTCAAGATTATTAAAATATCAAAATTGAAATAAACTTTAAATTGGTGATAAGTTGAATTAATGATTTAAAGCTATCGGAATTAAAGTCAATTGTCAAGTAAAAGTGTCAAATTTAGATTTATGTAGGAGAACCTCTAAAGGATTATTACAGTTTATAAAAGTTTTACATAGTTTGTAAATTCACACAAACTTGATGGACCTTTTACACAGCTTTTATAAACTTAAAGGATTAAACCTGTAAATTCACACAAACTTGATGGACCTTTACGAGCTAACTTCACACCTCACCAATTGTCTGTTAGCATTACCTGATCTGTAACCGCCCGTAACTTTACCAGACACACCATTCCACATCTAACTTCACTGAGCAGTTACACTGAACTCACACACACATCAATGGAAACCTTCTGGCAGAAAGCAAAATCACTTGCAGAAGAAGCAACAAAGAGATCTCAAACCCTAACATCTTCTCCAGTCCGAATCGCCGACATCGTCTCCGAAACCGCCAAACGATCCAAAGACATTGCCGCTGAAGCTTCCAGAAAAGCCGATCAGTTGAAGAACGCTGCACTTCTCTCACTCGCCGATCAAATTCCGTCGCTGTCGATTACGTCAGCTTCGTCTTCTTCTGAATCGCCGTCGGAGTCGGAGCTTGAAACGTTCGGGATTACGGAGGATCTGCGAGGCTTTGTTAAAGGCCTCACGTTGTCTACGTTTCAGAATTTTCCGTTTCCAGGTGTTCTTTCACTTGATCTGTTAATATATAATGTGTATGTAAGTATTGGATAACAATTGATTGATTAATGTTAAGTTTTCCGTTAATTTCTAAATGTTAAGATGCATTTTGACTATGAATGCTGCAATAGTTGATTGTGGTGTGATCTAGTTAGCTAACAGAAATCTAAGATCCATGACATTTCTGAAAACCTAGATACATTTGTTGAAGTTAATTTCTCTAGCTTGATCTGTTTGTAAATAGTTTCTATGTAGGTATTGGATTGCTGTTGATTGATGATGTTAATTGTTTAGGTTAGTTTCTGAAATATTAAGATGTGTTTAACTTGGATAGTATGAATGCGGCAATTGTTGATTCGAAATTCAGAATTGAAGAAGGTTATGAAAATTGTTGAAGTATTTGCTAGATAGATTGACCTTTGTTAGACTCACTGGAATGTGATCTAATTAGCTAACGTAAATCTAAGATCAATGACATGTATGAAAACCTATATGTATATGTTGAAGTTCGGATTTGCTTTTGTGCATCTGTTTACGGTTAACTCTACTGCTTTACGCAATAATTATTTTGTTAATCATAATATGTTAAGATGTGTTTTGACTATGAATGCTGAAATAGTTGATTCTTTATTTAATAATCGAAATGGATTATGATAATTGTTGAAGTTTTTGCCAGATATATTGACCTCTGTTAGTCTCTCTGGAAGTCTGTAATGTGATCAAATTAGCTAACGTAAATCTAAGATCAGTGACATGTATGAAAACCTAGATACATATTTTAAAATTCAGATTTGATTTTGTACATTTGTTTATGGCCAACTCTATTGCTTTACGCAATAAGACAACTAAACTTTTAGACTCTCTTGACCTGTAGATGATGCGGCATCTGATGTGGCTACTGTCTCCAATGTAAGGCAAGATCTTTCAGAGTGGCAGCAGAAACATGCAAATCTGGTTCTTACAACTGTCAAGGTACAGACACATTTTGTGTATGCAAGAATGTAATCAAATACAGATCGTGTTTTCATTCTAAATTGATTTACATATATGTGCTATATATATTTTTTTCAACTTAATGAATCATGCATCATAGTTCTTCCATTGCGTGACGTTTAGGGCAATACATGACAGATTATTTTTTGCATGTTAGGCGCAAATGGCTGATGTTCTTGTTGACCTGTGAGAATTTTAGAAATCATGTACATTTCTAAGTAAATTGAGTAGGGAGTATAAGTCTTTCTTGAAATTTTCTTAGAGTAAATTGCTATTTTAGTCCCTGAGGTTTGTCTCAAATTGCCATTTTAGTCCAAATAGTTTTATTTTCTCCTCTGGGTCCCTGAGATTTCCATTTTCTTGCCATTTTGATCACATTGACTAACTCCGTTAAAAAAATATCAGTTTTAACCGGGGTACTCTTGGCATTTTCGTAATAATTATGATACTAATATATTTATAATATAAAAAACAAAAAAAAATTAACTTTATTTTTTGTTTCTGTAAAAATCTGATTAACACCCCCCCCCCCCACCCCCTCACTCTCGTTCTTCATCCTTTTACTTTCTTTCTCTCCACAACCATCGATGCCAGTGCCACCGCCACCGATCAACAGTCATCACCCGCCCTCGGCACTCACATCCGCCAACCACCGTCACTAACCTCCGCCACCAAAACGTCCACCACAACGCCAGTTAATCTAGGGGCACCTCCACCACCGTCACTGACCTCCGCCCCATCACAACGTTAGCTTTTGTGTTTTATATTATAAATATTATTAGTATTATACATATTATGAAAATGCCAAGAATACCCCTGGTTGAAACTGAGGTTTTTTAACGGAGTTAGGCAATGTGATCAAAATGGCAAGAAAATGGAAAACTCAGGGACCCAGAGGAGAAAAAAAAACTATTTGGACTAAAATGGCAATTTAGGACAAACCTTAGGGACTAAAATGGCAATTTACTTTTTTTCTTTATCTTTAAGTCGAATAGACATGTAAAGCATATATATAATGATCATAACTTTTCAGGAAGTATCAAAGTTGAGATACGAATTATGCCCAAGACACATGAAGGATGGAAGATTCTGGAGGATATATTTTACACTTGTGAGCACTCATGTTTCCCCGTATGTGACTACTTTATCTTGGAATTTCCACTTCAATTATTAATTATATTTTATTGGATGCAAACTGATCTCTTTGCCCCAAGTTTGAAATGTAAATGTCATGTGGTTTATAAATACTGATCTTGTTTTATTACTATTAGTTCTTTTATATGTTTATATATGTGTAGGTATGAGAGGAAGTTTGTCGAGGAGAGCAAGTTAAAACAGATGGCGCAAACAAAAGATGAAAAAAGTGATCACACTCCGGCTGCTGAATCAGAATCGGCGGGAGCAAATCTGAAAAGCAAGACATCTACATCTGAACAGGATTTAGATTCATTTCTTTTGGGAGATCTTGATGACAGTGATGGACATCCAGGTAATTTTTAAGGAAAAAATGTCGAATTACTGTTTCGTATATATATTCTGTTTGTGTTGACTTTCATCCTCCTCGCCTTCAGATGACGGTGATAATGATGCTTTGGATGATGATGACGACGATTTTGACAAGGCTGACAATTCTGTGAGTATATAAGATCATATTATAAACACAAGTTTGCGGGAGAATCTTGAAGAATATTGAGTGATGCTTTTGTATGTGTGTGTGTACTTGCAGGAGATTGAAGATGAAAAGTGAGTCGAAGGGCGAAGGGGGACAACATGATTAGGACATGTATTTTTGAGTTTGATGGAAACATAATATGTTCATTTGTAATGTGGGATTGATAAGCTGTTTTTTTTTCCGATTGTACTAAAAAAAACCTTGTTAAGATGGATTTCGTATAGAAATATCAAGTCAGAATGTAAAACTTCCTCCATAGATAACTGTAAAAACCATAATAATCGTGCTGTACATATCTGTTGCTTCTTGGTGATTCATTTCATTGATGCATCTGAGTGAACATATCATGTTTGGCACTTTGGCTCATGTGCTAGGTGATCTGAGCGGGAACTCGAGAAAAAAATACAAGGTTTTCAAGTTTGAGTACTGTTAATACTGCAAGTTGACAACCTATTTGTTTTCTTTACTGATCATTGCTTAAATGTCTCATAAGATGTAAACAGGGGACCTTGAACCCGGGCTCTCCTAAGCTCGAGTTTGGCCTGTTTCAAATAAGAGATCAAGAGTTTGATTTGTTTAGGTTTCGAACTCTCTATTGCAAACTCAAGCTCAACTTTTGTAATTTTTTAAGCTTTGGCTCAGTTTGGCTTATTAGTTATGTAATTGAGTAAAACAAAATATATTATAATTTATAAAAAGTTGGGACTTAAGCTCGTATAAAGTAGCCCCAATTTAAGCTTGGCTTGTTTCAAGCTATAAGCAAGCCAATCAATCCTTAATAAGCTCATTTACATCCCTAATCTCCTTTGGAAATTCAGGTGTTTGAACAATTTTATAAAGATATTTTTCTCAGTACGTGATATATATTTTGGAAGCATATATATGTTCAGTTTAAATAGAGCTTGGCAAAAAAACATATATGAGGAAAAAAAACTGTATTAAAAAATGTTTGGGGTGAGAGAGGCTCGAACTCTCGACCTCAGGATTACTCAGATTGCTATGAGACCTACGCGCTAGCCAACTGCGCCACCACCCCGTTTGTTATAGCTTCTTTATTTAATATTAAATATTTGTTCTTTAAAAGTTTCAAAAGTATAGAATACCTAACTTGAATTCATATATAATTACACCACAAAAACAATATATAATTAATGCACTCCAGGTCTCAAGCAGCAGAATCATAAGATAATAAAACTAACACCAACAAAAACAATATTTAATTTAATTTTAATATCATTTTTCATCTTCATCCCAACAGAAACAAACCCAAATCCCTAAACTTACAAAATCATCATAAATAATAATAAGGATAATAAATTCGAATATATATCAAAATCACTAAACAAAACCAAAGACAACAGTAATCCACCACCACCAACCAAGCAGTAACCACCATGCAGCAACTCTTCAACACAGAGATCTCAGGTTGCCGACAACAGAAAAATGACACATGTACAATTTTGATTGGTCTTGCAGCTATACCCCCCCCCCCCCCTCCTCTTTCCTTCACCCATCCACCATATTCAAAACACTAATTCTGCGCTTGTGAAATGGCGTGTCACGTCTTTAGTCTTTTCGATGCTTGATCTGAGTTTTCCCCGTTGTTGAATTCTTGAAACCGGCCCATGTCTTGATTGCTTGGATGAGGATTCTCGTGATCCTGAACGCAGATCGATCGATTGATTTCAAAATTTGATATTTAACACAAAGAATAGATCAATGTAGACATTTATACCTTTGCAGTGGATGTGCCAGATGTCAGTCCTCTATTAGCTCGTTTCCCAAGATCCACCTGTACGGATATGGTGGCTTGAGTCAAATCCACACCCGAGTTCTGCAGTGCTTGTGTAAGAGAATTCAATAACCTGAAATACCAAACACGCGCACACAAAAGTCATTAGATTATACTTCAAAAGAAGTAACAAAAAGCTCATGCTAATAGTTTTTGATATCACTATTCAGTGTGTGATAAAGTAGAGGTGGCAAGATGAGTGGGTTGGGTTATGGACTAACGGGTCAAAACGAGCCTTTTTCATTATGGGTCAAAACTGGTTGGGTTGATCTGCAAACAATTTTTTCCCTACTTTTTCAACATATCACTAACTCATTTATTGCAAAAAAAAGTCATTATTATAGTTACATAACATTTAGAGTAAAATGTCATTTTCGTCCCTAAGGTATTGCCAGTTTTGTGACTTTCTTCCAAAGGTTTGTTATCTGGATCCAAAAGGTTTGAAATCTTTGCTATTTTCATCCAGCTCGTTAACCCATCCAGTTTTCTCTATTAAGTCAAGGGTATTTCCGTCTTTTTTGTTAATTAAAGGGCAATTGGGACTTTTTCAGGGTATTCGGTCTTTTTGCATAGAGTGAAAAAGAGACGGAAATACCCCTGACTTAATGGAGAAAAATGGATGGAGTTAACGAGCCGGATGAAAATGGCAAGATTTCAAACCTTTTGGATCCAGATGTGGAAAAAGAAAAACCTTTGAACGAAAGTCGCAAAACTGGCCAAACCGCAAGGACGATATTGGCATTGTACTAACATTTAAATACAAGATGTAGGAGGTCGCATGCAATAATAATAACTTGTGATGACTTTCAACCAGTTTACACTAAAATATTTTGACCCGTTTGAGAGAATATGTACACGAAATCAACCCATTTCATAAGTAAATGGATTAAAATTAGCATGTCTACCACAAAATTTCTTTGATACTTACCCTTGAGAATAAGCACTCGAAATGCTAATCGTGCCACCTTCAACTGTGAACTCCTCTTGCTGATTCACATCACCAGCAACGGGAACATCGGATGACTGCATGTTGACGTTACAGTGAAGGGCAGAATGGGAAAACGTCCCGTCAGCTTGCTGAACGGGAACAGGAATGCTTGGTTGGACAGCTGGCATTGCCATTTTACTTGCTAACTCAGGTTGTGAATCCATCATGTTACAGTTCACGTCTCCACTAGGGTCGGAACGAGTTGGATTCGGTGTGCCCGTGTTGATGGCAGGGGCAATCGAGGCGTTTTCGTCAAATCTAACGGGATACGATGGGGTCAAGGCGGAATCCGGCTTTATGACAGGTGGATGACCAAAACCTGGGACACGCCAATGGCTGTTCCTCTACACGAAAAAAATGGAAAATTAATTGATTGAATAATGAACATACAGCAACTTGCATGAATGTTTTAAAGAAAAATTGACTGATTTTTGAAAATCACAATCACTTAATAAGTTGTAGTAAAACTGGATGTAGACGATAGTGTTTGGATGTGTGATCAAGTATTCAAAGGTTTAAACGTTTTGCAAATTCTGATTGTTTAAAAAGTTAATACGTAAACCGACCAAAAGGGTTATATTACCCAGGGCATTAGTTTGGTGGGTTCTGCACTCCAACCTTGGTACGATCCCTCATACTTTTGTACTCTTTCCTGTAAATACTGAACATATTCTATCACCTGCAAGAAGATGCACGGGTCAACTGAGAAAATCATCGTCTAAACAATAATGAAAATTCAAATACCCTTATGTTTAGTTGATTTACCTCAAGCAAAAATGATGCTGTATCTCTCTTCTGATCACTATTGGGTATCAAATCCCTCAATATCTGGAACCTAATAAAGAAGATAAGAAATGTTCCAATTCATTATAGACCGCTAATCTTAACAAATCTACGATATATAAATAGAGTATCATTCAATACAAAACCAATTTAAAGTACAGAAATATGACAACTGCATCAACCCATGCGCACGTTGCTTTCTAAGTAGTTAATGCGGTAAAATATCGGATATCGGTCAAGGACCGAAATTTGAGATATCGGTAATTTTAATATCATGCTAATTTTATATATATAGCAATTCACCACTAACAATTCAGTTTACTATCCTATCATTAACAAATTAACCTTTTGCAACTTGCAAAACACTAACAATCATTGCAAGTAGGAAATGACTAAGACTTAAAACACTAACAATTAATGGTAACAACTAACAATTAAGACTTAAAAACACTAATAGCAGCGATAAGAATAAAGACGAATAGTAGAAATAAGAAGAAAGGTACTGATATCGGGAAAGTTGGTGATATATTGGTCAAATATCAGTTAGATATTGGTCAGTATCGCCGATATTATAGGTACCGATATTCTGACCAATATTTTGCACCGTTATCTCGGTAGGGGACCGATAACCAATATATCACTGATATATCGGGATATTAACTGCATTTGCTCTAACTGTGAGTCTGTGATACATAAGATGCGTATGCAATCGCATAATCGTCTCTCTTTCTCTCTCTCTCACTGTATCTGACATGCACAACCTACAAGTGCTTATAATGTTCCGAACTTCTCTGCTTAAATTTAATTGTGCATTAAACGCAGTACCGCACCCCTAATTCAATATATATTATGGAATTATCAATTACAAGATTTTCAAATAGACAAACAGCATGAAATAAGTTCATATAACTTACACACAACTATATACACACCGTCATACTTTTCTCATAAAATTACACAAATTAAGGATTGTCATCAATCACAGAACCCTAAACAAACAAGCATAACCTACTCCCCACGGATCCCGATTATGTTTCATATCGATTAATTTGCATATCTTTCATCCTATCATCTCATGCTCACTTTGACCCTGTTTCAGATTCCATTTTAAGCATTTCCACCATAATCAAACCAATTTCATCAATTCATAAACTCAATTCCACACAAAATTAACAAAATAAAATACAAAAAAAACACATACCTTTCATTAATCTTGCTCCTTCTACGCTGCTCAGTCACCGAATGCTTGGACCTAGTAGCATCACTGTTCTTCCCATCTGCAACAACCCCAATTCAATCAACACCCAAAATCACAACAATTTCTCAAAATCGATCAAATTGGGAAGAAAAAACATACCTTTAGAAGATGGGTTGGTGTCTTTTTTGGCCCCGTAATCTTCGTAATCGTCTTCCTGGTGTCCTTTGCTCGATTTCATCTTCCCTATTGTTGATAAAGATTTCATGAATTTCAAAGAATTGAAGACAAATTGATGCGATTGGATCTGAAGAGAAATCTTACACGATGAGATTCGAAGATCTGAGAATTATGGGTAAACGCCGGCAGGGAACGGTGGCCACCGTGACAACAACTTCTTCTTCACGGGGTTGCGAGAATGCCTCTTTTCACGTGCTTCTCATGAGCCCCTTGCCTTTCCTTTTTTTTTTTTTTCTTTTTTTTAAAATACTCGTATCGGTCCTGATTTTGACTATCCTGTACATCTACATTTATTGGTACCGACTTTTCTTGATTTCGGTCTTGGGTGGGTTTGGTATTGGTGTGGTACCGATTTTTCTTGATTTCGGTTTTAGGTGGGTTTGGTATTGGTGTAGGTGAAAAATGATATTGGTGTCGAATTTTATATAGAATTTCAAGAGTATTTTCGAATGTGTATCTTTTTTCATATTATGATATTATGGTACTCGTATCGATTTTACTTGTTTAATACCTGTATTTTATTCCGAAATACCGGTACCAATACCTGTAACCGTATGAACCATTGTATTTGGTACGGTATTCGATAACCAATTTTGTTCAGATTCGATATCAATATTGTTACGGGTACACTTACTATACCGATCCCATCGCTAGTTTTTTGACATAAAGTTTAAATTGATGATAATGTTTATTAACAGCGAAGTCATATGTTATGTATAGACATGAATGATTAAAAGTGTTGGCATCTGATCATCCACAAGACAAATTTATCATACGAAGTGTGCGCGACAATATTTGATTGACAAGTGTTTTTTTTAATTTAAGAGTGAATGGTATTATAGTCTTTTCTCCCTTTATTTTCAAATGGCTATATTTTTTTCATACGATATTATTTTTAAAATAAAAATTAAGAAAACTATAACAATAGCATACTCAAATTATAGAGAATGAAATGTTTGTTAATATGATGTTATTTTTTTTAAATATATTATCGTATGAAAAGGTTATAGGCGTTTGAAAATCAAGGGGGAGAGTAGAACAAGTGAGAAAAACCCATAATACACTTTTTTTCTATTTGTTTTTTCTATTGTAGGATTCTGTTTTCCAAATCGATACCGCTTCATTTTGAGTTGTTCATCGTAGGGAATCAACGACTCAGCTAATCTCGCACTTCATATGCAATTTGTGTCTTATATCTTAACTCGTCCCTAAAGTGTATGTTGGGTTTACAATGAACAAAGGGCCTCAAATATTAACAAAACATATTGGCTATGGATCACATCCGAACTCTACAGTTAAGTGTGATCGGGTATGAGTGAGTAAAAACTGAACCACAACCAAAGACCAAACGGTTAACCAAACTTAACTGAAACCGACACAACCGATCATCAATCGGTTATGGTTAAGTGAATCTGATTACGACCATTCGGTTATGGTTGCAGTTAATATGTCTGCATGAACTGATATTTACTGAAATCGAACTGAACCTTATATGTATGTGATTTATATTCTCAATCCCAGATCAAGACTAAAATGTTATAGGTTGGTAAAAGTTCAAGTCTTAATCGGTTTAATTGTGCGCGTTTGTAGTACTGAGACTATTGATATGGTTTCTGTTTTGCTGGCCCTGACATGTTTGAGGTGCGTTTGAGAGACTTTTCAGAGCATTATGATCGAAGACGGATGAACCGGGAGTGAGAAAGGAGGCAAAAATGAGTTGAACATTGCGCCACAAACAGTCAAAACTTTATCAGGGGATATCTAGAGCTAGAAAATGAGTTTGGGGGCGTGCACACACACACACACATATATACAAGACGGAAACCCGAGCGAGAGCCGGGGGCGACACTTTGCGTTGTGATACTCGTTTCTTATCCTATAACAATTATGGTAGCATCGTTGTGGTAGATATATCGTCATAATCGTTAAACATTGTCATCTAAAGTGTCTAGATCAATAACTTGACTCCATTTCCATTCTCAGAGCCTTTTTTATCCTTATTTGAGTTTCAAGCATTCGATCCTTAAAAGAAGTGCAAAATTTAACTACGCAAGTTAAAAGAAGATTAAATAAATATTAATATTACATCTTTACTAAATCCATGTTGATGATCAAATTTGTAGGGACTAAACATTGCACCATAATACATAAACTAACACTATTATCGACATCATCCTGCAATAAAACACATACAATATACCACATAACATACCAAACATGTTAATATAAAAGATATAAAAAAGTTCTAACCTTAAAAAAGTATAACCTTAAACTATTGTACGGCTATTGGTTTATTTAAATCATTATATTCTTCATCGAAATGAATTGCAAAAAGAAAAAAAGTTAAGATTTTGATAGGAGTAAAATAAAATTATATGTGCATTCTTG
>CAMTDV010000025.1:9638479-9681502 GCA_947069175.1 Scalesia atractyloides | reverse complement strand
ATTAAAAACTAAAAACGCGATAGAATAAGAAACGCAACTTGTATTTAAGTCATCGGACTTGTCAAACCAGTATATCACAACCCCATGACGCTTATCTTTTTCTCTGTCGCTCAGAAGAATTCGGTTTATCATTTTACCATCGGTTAAAACAAAAATGACAAAAATCAAGATATTTTAGCGGTAGTCTAATGTCACCAATCGGTTCACAAGTTTTTCAACAAAATCATGTTAAGGTCTAGTGTCCTATCGGGGTTCACAAGTTTTCACAATCAAAGATATTTTAATGGTTAAACATGTATTAAAAATTTAAGCACACAAGATGGTTACGCAAAATTTAGACCGCCCTTAAAACTAGTACGCTATACACATCCCTCACAAAGTTCTCTCCACTCGGTTTAATATGTGACTAGCAATGATGCACTAGTATTATAGTGAACACTCAACCGATTAAAACACATATCTGCATAAGCTTGCAACTCAATCATTATCCACCGCTTTACACAAAAAAAGAGGCACAAGTCATAAGGTCTATGTAAGACCCTTTTTATTATATAAATCGAGATTTTATGATAAATTTTCGCATAAACAAGAATATATATGCGATTACATGTCCATACTATGATCCAAGTTTGTTTACAACTTCATAAAAATTTAAAACATTTCAATATATTATCGTTGTTCAGTTTTGTAGTGATTAAACAAATTGCGGAAGCTTGATGTTTGATCGTGTTCGGTTCTTCGTTGAGCTTGATCGTCCTCCGGTGCTTCAATCCATTTCCTATATTTCATAAATTATGAAAGATGTTAGTGTTAGGAAGTTTATAATGTGGCTAATCGGACCCGAAAGCTCAAATAACACTAAACAACATTGTGGCATTTTACTCGACGTAAGCTATAGCTTGCAAGACATAATCTCATTTGTAAAGAAAACCCACATCTTTGTATCAACACATACCATTGATTTACATTTGATATATTACAACCCATGTTTACTCTTGCATACTGCAGTTCAATATTTGCATATACATACTTGAATATTCAGATTTGCATACAACAGCTCAATATTTTCATATACATACTTTTATATGCAATTTTGCATACTAGAGCTCAATAATTGCATATACATACTTGTATATTCAGATTTGCATACAGCAGCTCATTATTTGCATATAAATACTTTTATATGCAATTTGCATACTGTAGCTCAATATTCCATATACATACATTTATATCAGATTGTATACATCAGCTCATTATTTGCATATACATACTTTTATATGCAATTTTGCATACTGCAGCTCAATATTTGCATATACATACTTTTATATGCAATTTGCATACTGCAGCTCAATATTTGCATATACATACTTTTATATGCAATTTTGCATACTGCAGCTCAATATTTGCATATACATACTTTTATATTTAGATTTGCATATAACAACTCATTATTCGCATATACATACTTTTATATGCAATTTTGCATACTGCAGCTCAATATTTTCTCGTACATACTTTTATATTCAGATTTGCATACAGCAGCTCATTATTTGCATGTACATACTTTTATATTCAGATTTGCATAGCTATGGCTACCTGCCGTAACTTACGTCAGGTCGTGTCTGATTTGACCAGCAGCCATCTACCGTAAGCTACGGTAGGCTACCGTAGGTTACGGTAGGCTGCTGCACCCCTTTTTCAAGTTTGTCGTTTTTTGTTACGAAAACTTCCCTAACTTATTCATTTTTTATCTGTTTCACTCGAAACTTGTTTCTAAATGTCCGTAATATGTTTACATACTTAACCAGAAATCCCAAACCCGGTCATAATTTTTATGAATTACGCAATCTTTACCCAGTTTATGCGCATATTCATTTTGACCCGTTATGGACTTCAAGCACTTAAGCTTAAATCGTCAATAATATTTTCACACCTTTCATTTCACATTAAAAACTATCATTTATCTATTATCCCGAGTTCATTTATGATAGGTTCTCATAGGATAACCATCATATTCCGAATTTACCACCTGGATTGTCTATTTACGAAAATGACCCTTTAGGAGGTATTAAACCAAAAGATTTATGCTTTTCACTTTACATTACCGAAATGGGTCTACTAAATTATAAAACTCATTTTTAAACTACCCTTGAGGATCGTTTACTTGTTTTATCATTCGGGGATGTTTTGGTCAACTTTAGCCCCTTTTTACGACGAAGGACTTTTAATAACATATTTTTTGATTGAATGTGCTCATTTTAACCATAATCTATTTAAAATCATTATGTTCCTAAGAACATAAAGTCTACAATTTAAATTATTAGATTTACCTTACTTTAGGTAATCCAATGTTCGTTCATGACTCGTTTAACTCTCATCGTACCTCAAGTCCTCAATGCGAGTTTGACCCATTACACATACTTGGCTCGGGTCAAAGTATTGACCCATTTTAATACCTCATCATATATTTGCTAATCAATAACAGCGGCATCTCACGCGCTATTTGTTCATGTGGGCATAAAAACTCAACAACAACATTAATCACTAATGTCAAATGGTGATATCATCACCTTTTGACCCATTTAGTCCATTTGACCATTTATTCATCGTGAGATGATATTTATTTACCATCTCATCCACGTACCCGTTCCGGTTTACACCGTATTATCATATTGCTTAAAATTATTTCTTAATTCTTTTGACTCATCATCTTTTACGCTGTAGAGCGTCTTTTCAAAAATAATTGTTTGTCCGTTACCTCGTAGCCAATTACCAGATTACTCTTTTTCTCATTATGATTTACCCCCTAATATGTTTTTCTCAAAACTCATAGTTTATTTGGTCTATACGAGACCAAACCACCGTTTTATCCTTTTTACTAATTCTGACCCGTATCGTGTCGCGTCGGATCGCCTTAATTAATTTACCATTTTATCATAATTATAACAACTACAACAAGTAGGTGATCTAGTAGAAAGGTGTAAGCTTTACTTACCTTGCATCCAAATTATGATTTTCCTTCATACTTCATTCATTTGACCCGTTTCCTTCCCAAGCCTCCACCTAGCTTGTCAAGCGTCAAACTATCATCATAGTTCGTAAGATGGCTAGATTAGTCATTATCAATCACGACTATCCCACCTTACGGGTTTTATGTCGAATTTATCATTCGATCTTATCATTGGTCAGTTTGACTTTTAAAAGTCAACTGCCTATTAACATTTGCAAATGCACATTTAAGTTCGACTAACTCATTTAGGCATTCTATCAGTTACCCGGTAGGCGTTATATTTAGGCCACCATTTTAACTAGATTTCTCTACTAAGTTCATAAAATTGTTAACTTTGGATTAACATGTTTTCAATCATTGTATGTTATTCTATCAATCATGATACAATAACTTAGGATTGTCTCATCTCTATAAAAACAACTCATTGCATCATATGTATTTGGATTTTAGCCAAACATCAACTTTGCCAAACATTTTAAACATTCACAAACACATGATGATTTCAACATCATTTAACATGAATATATCATCTATTTCATAATATCATACAAAAACCCATTTCAAGTCATGTATGATCATGTATCCGAACTCATAGATTATTCAAACATCTTGCTATTACTATCATGTATGATGATTCTAAGCACAAGTATATCATCAGCTTCATCATATCATCAAAACCCACTTCATAATCTACTTGTGAATCACCTACAAGTAATCATACCTCAAATATTTCATAATTTCTTTATGTCTAACGAAGTCGCTTACATATACACTTAATTTCATCTTTAGATTATGATCCAACAATCTAATTGCAAGAAATCTACTTGTCTCAAATTACAACCTTCACCAATCTAGGTTTTAAGACATACCTTATGATGTCCTTGTCTAGGTGATAGTTAAAATGCGTTTATGCATGAGTTTAAGATCCGAATTCTCTTTCAGTTTGGTGATTTTGGGATGAACTAGGGTTTCACCCTTTTTCCTTTCTCCTAAAGATCGGCACACACACACTAAGTGTGTGTTATGTCTAATTTTTTGTTCTAAAACTCTAGTTTCCTTTTTGACATTTTGGGTCCCTCAAGTTTAGTTTTTGTTTAAACCTCCATATAACTCTTACTAGCAATTAACTATTATTATAACGAGGTTTAGATATTCCTAGTCGAATTACTTAAATTTGAGGTGTTACAACCCAATTAACTTTAAGTCCCACTCGTCCGAGCCTTTTGTAAACTTTTACTTACTACAAAGTATCTGATCTCTTTAACTAGCGTTAGTTTTTATTATTTAAAATCCTAATGCTTATCCGGTTAATCTTTTACCACTGATGGTATTTTACCAGTTCTTTAATATTAACGGGGTTTAATTACCAAACCTATGTTTGGGGTGTTACAGTCTATAAAGGCTTGTAATTGGGCTAGGCTAAGGGTATGGAATGTGATATTTAAAAGTGGCTAAAACAATGAAAATTCGATTTTTTTACATGAAACTTCTAAAAGAACTAAATTATACGAATCAACTACAAGGCACAATCTCGCCTTTTATTCAACAAACCACTACTAACTCTTTTTAGAATTTTCCACAACGGTTTTAACTATTTTCATTGTATTTTCAGATTATTATTTTTTTATATAACAAACTATACTATAAGATACTTACAAACAAAAACAACCTAAAATCGAATTTTCATCACTCGGTTTAAAAAACAAAAAAAAAAGTTTAATGGTTAAGGGCTAAATAGGTTGATCAAACGAAAGGTTTAGGCTCAAAGTTGGCGACTACGGGATCAGTGTAGGTAAGGTATACTATAAAATGGTGTAAATATAAAAGGTTTATCATAATGCCTTAATCATTCTTGTGCTCGTAAATCACTAAATATTGCGAGAACAAAGAGAGCAACTCTAAATCACTAAATTTTGGGATTTAAGGTTCATATTTTCTTAAGTTTTATTTTTTTACATTCATATTTGTATTATATATACATAAAAAACCATATATTTTTACCTACATACATGTAGGTAATTTAACCTACACATGACCTACAATGTGTAGGTTATATAAAAACTGAAATTTTTTATATATTTTTGTTTTGAATTCTAGTGTGAGAAACAATAATCTTACATTTGTAACATTTTCATTTACTTTTTAGGTTTTTAGGATTGAAAAAATGGGTGATTCATTGTATTCTGCGTGTTATTGCAATATTTAGTGTTGAGCATAGAACCTTCCTCTATATATATAGGGTTAGGCTAAAATTAAAACCTATACGAGTTGTGAGAACTTAGAGAACTCGGCATTGCGAAAGGTTTTTTCAAAAAAAAATTACCAAAAATCATAAAAACAACTTTTCAAAAAAAAAACTTGTTTTTATATTTCATTTACGGCAAACGTAAATGCTGTAAAAGTGATATCCTGCTTATGTCATAACCTTTTTAAAGCTGTTGTAAGCCGAAAAAATGTCACTTAGAATTTTTTTTACAACAGTCTTTTCTAACATTTTAATCTATGGGTGAAAAAATGGGGGCAAAACTCGCACGTAAAAAGGCCGAGTTCTCTAAGGGTCTGTTTGGTATGGGGTAATAAAATGGACAAGGGATTGCAATGGTACATTACTATTTCATGTCTTGTTTGGTTACCATGTAGGAATGGAATGAATTATTATTGTGTTTGTTTGTAAGGCAAGAAAAATGAAGGAATAAAATCAGCGATGATGTGGTGGTGGTCGGTGGTGGCGATGACGAGGTGGCAACGATAGGTGGTGATGGGTGATGGCGACGACAACGAGTGGCGGTGGAGGTGGCCACGGCAGGTGGTGGTAACGGGGGGTAGCAACGGCGGCACCGTTGGTGGTGGTTGGTGGCGGTGGGCGGTGGCAGCGGTGGTGGTAGGTGGTGGCGTCGACGGTAGTGGTGGGTGGCGGCGAGTAGCATTGGCAACGATGGCGAGTGGTAGCGGCGGGGTGGTAGTGGCTGTCGTGGTGGCGGGGAGGCAGTGACAGGTTGCGAGTGGAGGCGGCTATGGCGTCGGTGGTGGGTGGGTAGTGGCGGGTGGCGAAGGTGGTGGGTTGTGGTGTTGTTGATGAATGGTGCAAGAGATGATGAAATGGAGAAAAAAAAATAGGGGGTGGATAGAATGATTTTGAGGGAATGCAATAGCTTATAGAATAGGTGATTCCATTCCATTAACTAACCAACCACATTTTTCTTCATTCCCACGTAATGATCCATTCCATTACGCCTCTTATTCCTGCATAACACTACCTAAGTTCTCACAACTCGAAGGGGTAAACAATACCTGTTTTTCCCTTGATCTTGATATTAATCATTTGAGAAGAAAAATTAGTTGAGAAGAAAAAGAACAAATGATACAATTGTAAAACATTAAATAGTTTTTCACTTATCTCATTTATTATCATCTTAAACTAATTAATTAGTCATAAAGACTATCATCCTCCACACAAATTTTTTTGTCTACGCACATCAAAAGTTATTCAGAAAACTCTCAAAATAATTTAGGCCCTGGGCGAAATAAAAAAATGGGCCCAAATTATGGTAAGGGAAATGAATTAAAAAAACTTAGAACTTTGTGGTAAAGTCAAGCCTTGAACTTGAGACCTTTATATTATCTTGAGATGGCTTTTTCCACTCCACCACCACCAATTTTATGTACAATAAATGAATGCATATATTAAATACATAATTTACTATATATATAAAAGCTTATAAAAACTTTTCGGGCCCTTTAAAAATTTGGGCCTCGAGCGAAGCACGAATTGGCCAGCCCAAGAGCCGGCCCTGAGTTATCCTACACATTTTGAAATTTATGTACGCATTTTGAAATTTATCTTACATAACTCATAATTTATCCTAAACTCTAAATTATTTTATTTTACTTTTTTGAAAAAAATATATTTTTTGAAAATAAGTTACTAATTTTAATGTAATTAGCTATTAAGGAGGAAGACTACAAACGAATGATCTATGCAGGTTTACAAATGTACCCTTATAGTAACAATAAATATTTATATTGAATGAAGTAAAATGAAGCATTGTTATTGATTAAAATTTCTTCTTTTTTATTTTTATAAAAAGTTTCTGTATTTAATATTAGTGTAAGTGTATATTGGTAAACTTAGATAGATCATTAATTGGTAATCTTCCTTTTTAATAGCTTATTACATTAAATTTGTAACTTATTTTAAAAAAATATTTTTTTTCAAAGAAAAAAAATTAATTTAAAGTATAAGATAAATTACGCGGTGTGTATGATGAATTTCGAGCTTTGTAGGATAAATTTCAAAACGTGTAGGATAATTTTTTATGTGCGTAGGCTAAATTTTAGTGTGGAAGATTATACTCTTTATGACTAATTAATTAGTTAAAGATAATAATAAATGAAATGAGAGAAACTATTTAATGTTTTACAATTATACCATTTGTTCTTTTTCTTCTCAATTTTATATATATATATATATATATATATATATATATATATATATATATATATATATATATTATATATATATATATATATATAATATATATAGGGAAGGTTATCTTGAGAAAACATTAAATGTTGCGAGAACCACAAGAACGAATGAAAAAAAAATCAATTTTTACAATATATACCTCTATTAAATTCACTAGAGTACAATATTTTTATAACATAAATAAATAAACAAGTTCACCAATAAAAAAATCAAAATAGAAAGAAAACAAACTTAAAACAAGAAATTAAGAAAAAAGAAATAATCTTTTTTTGATATTATTTGGATTATTATTATATTGTTTTAAATTTGACTAAATATTCTGAAAAGGAAACGTGCCAGTGCACTTTGCATACCACCAACCTTTTGCAACTAAGTTTTAATAGTAGAATTACAAAAATACCATTCAGTTGAAAGTATATTAACATAACAGATCTATCATCTTATCCAACATGGTTGAACCGTCTATACGCAAACTAGTCGGATTTTCGAAAGTTTATGAACCAAATTAGGTATCTTCTTAAAGGTTGGTTTCAAAATTTTAACCCAAGAAGGGTGATCACAAAATTTTATGAGGTGTGCTCCGAATTTTCAGAAATATATAACACTAAATATTTTTTTTAAATGGGCGGCCCTTGCAGTCTTGCACACAGTATGACTTTCACCTTCTATGCCCAACCAAAAACCAAGCGTAAGGTGAATGTTACGTGTCGCCCATGCAAGAGGAGCCCAACTCCATGCACAATGAACCCAAACGGAAGTCCAAGCCCAGATACGAGGAGACCAAGAACGAGTGAGCCCATTCACCATGCAGGGGGGTTTTGCATACACCGACACACGTTGGTCTTTTAATTGTTTGTTTTTAAGGTGGTGTTCCATTGACAACCATAAAACCTTTAACCACTTGGAAAGAAGAGAGAGGTCAGGGTTCAAGTCTCATAGACGACAAGATTAAAAAGAAATTCGCCGTTAATAAAAAAAATTGTAGGCAGTAGTATTGTTAAAGTTGTGGTAAAATAAAAGAGATTGTGTGCCAAAGAGGTAGTGGTAAAGCGGTTGGGAAAAGAATTGGTGTTACTTGCGACTCAAGTTCGATTCCCGCTCTCTTCATTATTTTCTACGGCAACTAGGTGAAGAGCGAATACAGGTGGCGCCGATTCGACTTGGATGAGATGCGAGGTATTACCGTTTTTTTCCACTGTGATGCCTTCGGGCAGGTGAAGGTCCGATTTCCGCGCATCTGGAGAGAGCCAATGGGCTGGTGGCGGTCTAGTAGTCGACCTTCGCCACAACGTCCGATGTCATGATGGTTGGCACGTCGTTCCTTGCCATTAAAAAAAAGATAGAGATTATGTGGATGGCACGTTTTCCATGCGTTTCACGTTATTGGGAATAGTGTGGAATGGTTGATGAATGGTTGTTTATCTTTAATAAAAACTTCTGTTGGAAAACATTTTGCTCCATTGTCTTCTCTCAAATTTTTTGCTTCTTTTTTTTTTCTGGCCATCACTGAAGCCACTAAAAAAATTTTGCGCCTTAATGGCAGAACTACGAATAGCAACGGTGTTAAACGAAAGAGATAACAACATAGCGACGGTACCAGCACAACGACACGATGGGTCCGACTCTAGTGAAAACCGTGCTTCCCGTGTGTCACACTCCAACCAATGGCGGAAACATCGGGGTCAGTGGCACTAGGCGACCAGATTGATTTCACGAGATGTTCCATAACAATCATTTAACATATCATAACCTGCTTAATATCTCATGCTATTAAACTTAACATTTAAACAATTATTACAAAACGGAGATTTCTCATAAAATTCAATCGGGTTCGATTTCCCCTAGATTTCATACATAAGTTCCAAATCCAAAATACATAAACAAACTAACTAAACAAACAAACTAAACTAAGCAACATCCAAGCATCCACGCTAAACCCTCAACCTGTTACATACGTTAAAATACAAGTCAATACAATTAAGTAAAGGTGAGCATACGAGTTTGAATAATACTAGCATAGCCGAGAAAGCGTTTGCGAACAATCTAATTACATATCATGATACACCAAACACTTAACATAACATAGGCTCATTTCTCATGCTAACTACCGTGAGAAGGCTTGCGCGTCCATCCTAACTAGACCCCGTCAGGTGTAAGCCACACTATAGTACCATACTAGCTAAGGAGGCAAGTTAACGAAAACAAGTCCTAGTCACATGTTTCTAGTATCACGTGTAGAGCATATACAATCAGATTATTCGCGTGTGATAAAACAGTTTTGATTTGTGATGTGATTTTGATATAGGAACGTATGTAACACCCAAAAGGTGCGTTAAAGCGAAAGTGGGTCAAGTATACTCAATATGGGTGCGTTTTAGGTAAGATTAGAGGTCCTAAGGAGAGCCGAGAAGAGCACCGAATCAGCCTGCATACGCGAACGGAAGTGCATCAGTCTCCGAAAAGCTTGAACGGTTAAGTCTTGGTTGGGCAGTAGCCAAGTTCGGGCGAACTTGCGTGTAAACACACAGGTTCGAGCGAACTTGTATGATCTAAGTGCATTTATAGCCAAGTTCGGTCGAACTTGATGAGTTTCCTAAGAAACTTGTCAAGTTCGGGCGAACTTGTAGGAAAACCTTACTGACAAGGCAAGTTCGGTCGAACTTGTATGGTTTCCTAAGAAGCCAGGCAAGTGTCACACCCCGACCCGCAGCGGAAAAGGTGATCGGGGCATGATTGGGTTATCATCAAAGCTCATGACATTTATTAAGCGTTTCATATTCATTAATACAAATTAAATGGAAATTTACAATGATTGCTACAACATGATCTAACTAACAATCTAAACTTCTTTGTTCTCTTCTAAGGCATATCCTATGTTTTCCTTGCTTCAACCTGTTCACCTGTATCATGTGTAAAAAGGTTCTTGGATCAACATAATGTTGGCGAGTGAATCCTATGGAAATCATTTGAACAAATTTATTTAAATTGTTTATGAAATATGTGCACAACCAAACATGAGTAAAATTAGATGTAACTTGATCAACAATCATAAGATATTAAATGAAACACTCATGAACAATAATGGAACAATTAGAGGCACGCGTTGCTCAACTCGTCTCTCACGAGGAACTGAGGGGCCTGATGAATGAATTGCATAAACATGATAATATGAATGACACAACTACAAACAATATAAACTCAATGAAACACACATGAACAATAATGAATTTGAATTGAAGCACGCGATGTTCTACTCGTCTCCCACGAGGAACTTGATGGGCTTAATGTATGAGTTTCATGTAATTTTACAAAAGGAATATAAGTAAATCACAACAATAAAAACAATCTAAGTTTAAGTCATGATGTGGTATGGCACAAGTTTAAATAAATAATTTAATTAATTCCATAACACATGACACACCCCAAAACGTGTAATTTAAAAGGGGGAATTGTAAGATTCACTCACAGTGGGTGCGTTCGGTTGATGACGTTGAATGCACGCGAAGTGGTTTTAACCACGAGTGAGATTTAACCTAGATAAATCGCATTATGGTTTGGTAAGTAAACGGATTTATTAAACTATTTTAGTAGGATTGTTGGGTGTATTTTTGTGAGTTTGAGGCTATTTTCTAACCTTAAAAATGTTATTTTTAAGTATTTATAATTGATTTTTAATTAAAATAATTAAATAAAAATAATAAAAAAATTTATTTTTTTTCTGACCGTTGACCGGCCCGTTGACCTAACCGTTGACCGGTTCGATGGAATATTATTGTGCGCTGAGTGAGGCTCGAACCCGAGACCTCCCGTACGCGTGCACGCAGCTCTACCAACTGAGCTACGTGTCTAACCCGTTACATATCTGATTTTAATTATATATATATACTAATTAATTTAAACCGAAAATCATTTTATTTTAAAAACAGTTTTAAGCGAACCGGACTTGCACTCCACAGGTCTCGAACCCGGGACCCGTGGTTTAATCTAACACACAGTCCACCGCTGGACTGTGTGTTCAACATGTTATATAATTTGATTTTTTATTATACTTAAATACAATTTAGTCATTTCCTTTTCTGCCTTTTTTTTTAAAAAAAGAATCGATAATTGTCCGAGTCGGTGCTGAAGACCGGACTCGAACTCGTGACCTGTGATATAAACAAACACACAGTCCACCGCTGGACTGTGTGTCTAACTTGGTTATTATTCCGGTTATCAATATACTTAACATATATCTGTATCGACTCCGGTTCAGTTAAACAAAAATTTGATTTTTATTAAGGCAGCGTGTGAAACCGGAATCGAACTTGAGACGTTTGTGTTATGTGTGCACACAGTCCACCGCTGGACTGTGTGTCTAACCCGAGTAAAATCCTGATTTATATTATACTTATATGATACATAAAAACATCGTCTTCTTCGTCAAGTTTGAACCAGAAATCGGAAATCGACTGGTTCAAGATTTTTACAGTTTATTAGCGTTTTACAGTCCATTAAGGTAAGAAAAGGTGAAAAGATAAAGAAAATAAGCGAAAGAGGTATACCGACTGGATCCTCTGTTTTCCGGCAGAAACTCCGGCGACAGAATTCACCTCCGGCGACGTGTTCCTTATAGCAGCTAGTCTCCGGAAAGCTTGGAAAAGGGAAGGGTGACTTCGGTATAAACTTAGGAGGTTCAGAAAAGCTCGGCAGTGGGGAAACCGGTTTTCCGGCGACGAACAGATTTATTCCGGCGAGTGGAATTACGCCGAGAAAAGGTGTGATTTTGAGCGAAAGTGTTTGTCGTGGGTTGTGGGTGGATTTATAGTGCAAATCGTCAAAGCACTTGGTCTGGATTCCGACTGTATTCGTTGTTTTAAAATTTCCGGCGGTTATAGAAAGATGTCGCGGACTTCAAACATCGGTTTAACCGATGTATTGTTAATGGTTTACGTTATAACTGAAAGTGGTGTTAAAACTCGCGAGATTTCCGGGATTCCGACGACTGAACCGTTTGGGCGCCGGTTTTGAATTTATAACGTTACTTTATGATTTAAATGATTTCATTATATAACAAACAGAGTAAGTGGCGCAGTGGTTTGTGTTATGTGCGATAAGTCATTTCCGGATCGGTACAGACCCGGGTTCGAAACCCGGCAGAGGCAATTCATTTTTATTCTGCGATTTTTGACAGTTTTTCAAAAACTAAATATATATTCCCGTATAATAATTGATTACGGATCGTTTAAAAATATTTTGGGCATTTAATTCGCAACGAACATTTTGACTGACTGTTCGGTTGATAAACGGAGCGGGTTTGGTAAATCCGTTTTTTTACGGATGTTACAGTATCCCCTGCTTTTTAGAAATTTCGTCCCGAAATTTAAAATTGTGATATATTTGACTAACAGAATGATGGTGTTTTGTTTGACAGTTGTATGCTTAACAAAATAAGGGCTTAAGTTTTTGTTCGAGGCGGTAACGTTCCTTGTAAGGGTTAAGTACCCTATTCAGGAATCGCTTTTTGTTGCCTACTGGATAAGTATTGCTAAGCAGAAATGATTTGCTAAAAATGATATCATGCATAAGAGTTTAGATATGTTTGGGAAAGTATGGTTATATCCTAAGGCAAAACTTCTAACACTACAACCTTTATGGAACATAAATAAAAACACAACAGCTGATATTTGAGCATAGGTAAACACAACACTCATATTCGAACATGAATAAACACATCAGCAAATATTTGAACATGAATAAACACATTAGCAAATATTTGAACATGAATAAACACATCAGCAAATATTTGAACATGAGTAAACACAACAGCAAATATTTGAATCCACATTCTGATAGCATATATGTTTGAATGATGGAAGTTCCTCTCTCGTTTGTTATGATGGAGAGGTTAGTTTATGTAGAAATGGATCACAATCCAATCTCTTTAAATAACATGATGATATAGATGTAACACAAATTCCAACCAAGGCAATACTAAATCCTACATGGAACTTCTCATAACCGCCTGATAATGCCTCTGATCCTTTGGCGAGAATACTTATATATAGGAAGTACCAGCGGCGTATCCACCATATTCTTGCCAAATTTTCATTAGTTTTATCCACAAGTTATGATTGGTTTTACCAAGAAACTAATAAATCCTACATAGAACTTCTCATAACCATCCGATAATGCCTCTGATCCTTTGACAAGAATACTTATATATAGGAAGTACCAGCGGCGTATCCACCATATTCTTGTCAAATTTTCATTGGTTTTATCAGTGAATTATGATTAGTCCTATAACTCTACAATCAATACAACAAACATAAATTACTGAAATGAAATATATCTGTGCGATCAAGGCTCAATCGAACGGAGCCGATCGTATTGCATGTACTGAAAATGAAATGGATGTGCGCTCAAGGCTCAATCAAACGGAGCCGAACGTATTGAATGAACTGAAATTGAAATTGTATGCTCAAGGCTCAATCGGGTGGAGCCGAGCGTATTGCATGTACTGAAAATGAATAACTTAACCACACAAACAGCCTATGCATGGAACCTCTCATAACCGCCTAATAATGCCTCCGATCATTTGACAAGAATACTTATATATAGGAAGTACCAGCGGCGTATCCACCATATCCTTGTCAAATTTTCAATTGACTTTATCCGCAAGTTATGGTTAGTTCGATGCGACTCTACTACAAACACCACAACCACAAGATACTGATAATGAAATTGTCTGTGCGCTCAAGGCTCAATCAAACGGAGCCGAACGTATTGAATGTACTGAAATTGAAATTGTGTGCTCAAGGCTCAATCGGGTGGAGCCGAGCGTATTGCATGTACTGAAAATGAATAACTTAACCACACAAACAGCCTATGCATGGAACCTCTCATAACCGCCTGATAATGCCTCCGATCATTTGACAAGAATACTTATATATAGGAAGTACCATCGGCGTATCCACCATATCCTTGTCAAATTTTCATTGACTTTATCCGTAAGTTATGATTAGTTCTATGCGACTCTACAACAAACACAACAACCACAAGATACTGATAATGAAATTGTATGTGCGCTCAAGGCTCAATCAAACGGAGCCGAACGTATTGCATGTATTGAAATGTAAAATGAAATAACCGATCAAGGCTCAAACAAACGGAGCCGATCGTATTGAATGTACTGAAAACAATATATAATATAATATCCAATAATTTCTCTAACAGTCTACACATGGAAAAACATAAAACTAAACGATAGGAATTGAATCTGGATCTTCGGCGAAGAGGACTAGCTGAGTATCTTCATTTGGGCCGTCATTATCTTCGACAGGATTGGCGTTGATATTGAAGACTCTTTCTCTTGCTGGTGGCATAGTGGTTGGGTTTTCTTGGTTTACTTGGTTAACTGGGTTTGATTGGGCTTGAGTGTTGATAACGTTAACCAATTGAGGGCATGTGTTTCTAAAGTGGGTAGTGTCACCACAATTGAAGCAAGCTCGAGCATATGGGAACATGGGGTATTGGGGTTGGTGATAAGTTTGGGCCATGTTTTGAGTAGGGGAAAAGGTTTGGTCTTGAAAGGTGCGACAAACATTGCTCAAATGACCATAGCGTCCACAAGTTGCACATAGACGACAAAGTAGGGTATGGGGATGGTGATAAAAACAGTTGTTGCATCGAGGGTGAGGTCCAAGATATGGTTTCTTATTTGGGTAAGCTGAGTTGGGTGCCACTTGGGTGATTGGGATAGCTCGGATGGGTATGGCGTGTAGAACTGGTTGATTTCGTTGGGTCGCAGCGAAAAGTCGCCCGACTCTTCTTCTCTTAGGATTGGGTTGAGAAGGGGATTCAGTTTGAGTGGAGTCGGAAGTTTCAGTCGGTTCTTTATCCTTCTTTTTCTCCTCCTTGAAGTCTTTATTTCGGATTCGGTTCTCGGTGAGCTCTGTTGCTAGCTCCATCGCTGCTTCTAAAGTTGCAGGCTTGATACTTATAACAGGGTCTTGAATCTTTGACGGAAGACCACGAATGTAGTGCTCGATCAAACGGTAAAGGGGAGTGAACATGTTGGGAACCATTTGATGTAATTCGAGGAATCTTTTGTTGTAGGTGATGTGGTCTCCTTCCATTTGCTTCAATGAGTAAAATTCATCTTCTAACTTCTTGATTTCGCTCCTTGGGCAAAATCGTCTGGTCATGATTTCCTTCAATTCGTTCCAAGTTAAGGTCATAGCATCTTCCACACCTCGTTTGGCCTTCTCTGTGTTCCACCAAGTAAGTGCTATCCCATATAATCGACCGGTAGCATATCGCACTTTGCGATCGTCAGGGCAATCGCAATTTAGAAATGTGTTCTCCATTTCTTCAAACCAATGGAGGAGAGCGGTGACGCCTTCAGTCCCTTTGTATTTCGGAGGGTCGCATGATTTGAAATGCTTGTAGGTGCATTTAGTGGTATTTGGGGGAGAGTTGAAAATGTTTTGGTTTGCTTGATTGACAGGATTATTGGTAAGTGCTTGTTGAACTTGGATTACAATATTGGGTATTACGGCAGCCATTTGTTGAGCGATTAAGGCAGCCATGCGCTCGCGGGCTTTTCTTGCTCTCGTCTTCCTACGGGCGAGGTTAGAAGACATCTACAATGAATACATGACAAGAGTATGAGTTGGATGCTTTTGGGATCATGGGTCGCATTCAAGAACGAACATTCATAAAATAATTATAGATAAATAAATTACTACATCCATTGGATGTCTTGGGTTTTGCTCGCTGTTAGGCCCTTCATGCCGCCATACTTTACCCGTGTAATCATGTGGGCCCCCATGAATACCGGTTTTTCATATGGTTCGCACGGTTTCTGCCTGGTTGCGTACACAAAACCCGGAGAAAATCGAGAAGTATGTATACAACGTGTGATGTTCGGAATGTGTCCAGGTGTAGACACGGTGACACCTCAAAGTAGGGTTAGTTCGAACGACGTTTGGTGTGGCATGCTTTGGCCTAATAGGTCCTTCGTACTCTCATCGTGGGTCCCCAGGTAGGCAAACTGGTCCGTTATATTGGATTTATACGAATGCCAGCCTAGACAGGACGTTCCGACTACCGGTACTTGTACCCTTCCAGTTACTACATGCCCGTCGCAGAACTTACTTTGATGAGATTTGAAAATTGCACAAAATCTTTGGATAATGAGAGTATGAAAATAAATGGAATACATGAACATCGATATATGTATAATGAATATGTATATATGTATGATGAATATGTATATAAGCATGTATGTTTGACTGAAATGTAAACAAATATGAAACAAATAAATATCACAAGTTTGTATGTAACCGCCTAATCAATTTAAAATTTAGGCAGACTATAGTATAGGCTCTAAGGGTCTAATAACCTATCCTATATCCCTATAGTCATGGCTCTGATACCAATCTGTCACACCCCGACCCACAGCGGAAAAGGTGATCGGGCATGATTGGGTTATCATCAAAGCTCATGACATTTATTAAGCGTTTCATATTCATTAATACAAATTAAATGGAAATTTACAATGATTGCTACAACATGATCTAACTAACAATCTAAACTTCTTTGTTCTCTTCTAAGGCATATCCTATGTTTTCCTTGCTTCAACCTGTTCACCTGTATCATGTGTAAAAAGGTTCTTGGATCAACATAATGTTGGCGAGTGAATCCTATGGAAATCATTTGAACAAATTTATTTAAATTGTTTATGAAATATGTGCACAACCAAACATGAGTAAAATTAGATGTAACTTGATCAACAATCATAAGATATTAAATGAAACACTCATGAACAATAATGGAACAATTAGAGGCACGCGTTGCTCAACTCGTCTCTCACGAGGAACTGAGGGGCCTGATGAATGAATTGCATAAACATGATAATATGAATGACACAACTACAAACAATATAAACTCAATGAAACACACATGAACAATAATGAATTTGAATTGAAGCACGCGATGTTCTACTCGTCTCCCACGAGGAACTTGATGGGCTTAATGTATGAGTTTCATGTAATTTTACAAAAGGAATATAAGTAAATCACAACAATAAAAACAATCTAAGTTTAAGTCATGATGTGGTATGGCACAAGTTTAAATAAATAATTTAATTAATTCCATAACACATGACACACCCCAAAACGTGTAATTTAAAAGGGGGAATTGTAAGATTCACTCACAGTGGGTGCGTTCGGTTGATGACGTTGAATGCACGCGAAGTGGTTTTAACCACGAGTGAGATTTAACCTAGATAAATCGCATTATGGTTTGGTAAGTAAACGGATTTTATTAAACTATTTTAGTAGGATTGTTGGGTGTATTTTTGTGAGTTTGAGGCTATTTTCTAACCTTAAAAATGTTATTTTTAAGTATTTATAATTGATTTTTAATTAAAATAATTAAATAAAAATAATAAAAAAATTTATTTTTTTTCTGACCGTTGACCGGCCCGTTGACCTGACCGTTGACCGGTTCGATGGAATATATTGTGCGCTGAGTGAGGCTCGAACCCGAGACCTCCCGTACGCGTGCACGCAGCTCTACCAACTGAGCTACGTGTCTAACCCGTTACATATCTGATTTTAATTATATATATATACTAATTAATTTAAACCGAAAATCATTTTATTTTAAAAACAGTTTTAAGCGAACCGGACTTGCACTCCACAGGTCTCGAACCCGGGACCCGTGGTTTAATCTAACACACAGTCCACCGCTGGACTGTGTGTTCAACATGTTATATAATTTGATTTTATTATACTTAAATACAATTTAGTCATTTCCTTTTCTGCCTTTTTTTTTAAAAAAGAATCGATAATTGTCCGAGTCGGTGCTGAAGACCGGACTCGAACTCGTGACCTGTGATATAAACAAACACACAGTCCACCGCTGGACTGTGTGTCTAACTTGGTTATTATTCCGGTTATCAATATACTTAACATATATCTGTATCGACTCCGGTTCAGTTAAACAAAAATTTGATTTTTATTAAGGCAGCGTGTGAAACCGGAATCGAACTTGAGACGTTTGTGTTATGTGTGCACACAGTCCACCGCTGGACTGTGTGTCTAACCCGAGTAAAATCCTGATTTATATTATACTTATATGATACATAAAAACATCGTCTTCTTCGTCAAGTTTGAACCAGAAATCGGAAATCGACTGGTTCAAGATTTTTATCAGTTTATTAGCGTTTTACAGTCCATTAAGGTAAGAAAAGGTGAAAAGATAAAGAAAATAAGCGAAAGAGGTATACCGACTGGATCCTCTGTTTTCCGGCAGAAACTCCGGCGACAGAATTCACCTCCGGCGACGTGTTCCTTATAGCAGCTAGTCTCCGGAAAGCTTGGAAAAGGGAAGGGTGACTTCGGTATAAACTTAGGAGGTTCAGAAAAGCTCGGCAGTGGGGAAACCGGTTTTCCGGCGACGAACAGATTTATTCCGGCGAGTGGAATTACGCCGAGAAAAGGTGTGATTTTGAGCGAAAGTGTTTGTCGTGGGTTGTGGGTGGATTTATAGTGCAAATCGTCAAAGCACTTGGTCTGGATTCCGACTGTATTCGTTGTTTTAAAATTTCCGGCGGTTATAGAAAGATGTCGCGGACTTCAAACATCGGTTATAACCGATGTATTGTTAATGGTTTACGTTATAACTGAAAGTGGTGTTAAAACTCGCGAGATTTCCGGGATTCCGACGACTGAACCGTTTGGGCGCCGGTTTTGAATTTATAACGTTACTTTATGATTTAAATGATTTCATTATATAACAAACAGAGTAAGTGGCGCAGTGGTTTGTGTTATGTGCGATAAGTCATTTCCGGATCGGTACAGACCCGGGTTCGAAACCCGGCAGAGGCAATTCATTTTTATTCTGCGATTTTTGACAGTTTTTCAAAAACTAAATATATATTCCCGTATAATAATTGATTACGGATCGTTTAAAAATATTTTGGGCATTTAATTCGCAACGAAAATTTTGACTGACTGTTCGGTTGATAAACGGAGCGGGTTTGGTAAATCCGTTTTTTACGGATGTTACAGCAAGTCCGGGCGAACTTGCAAGAATTTTTGTGAAGAAACACTTAAGTTCGGTCGAACTTGACCCAAATGGGTACAAGTTCGGTCGAACTTGACCTGGTGAGCTGGTGATTCTCGAGCGAACTTGATGTTTTCGGGTCCAAAATCTTGCGTTCTCGCGTCGTTTGCTGAGGAAAATCGAGTGTTTCATCCCTCCAACCCTGTGCTACTGAGCAAACTTAGGTCGGAGAGGTCTTTTAGAGCTGTTTTAGCCGTTTTACAAAATCGTGGGTTAATCCGGGCGAACTCGGGGTTCGTTCGGATTAGTCCGGCTTGTGTAAACCAACATAAACGTCCTTGTGCTTCCAGATCTGGGATCTTGATTGATAGATGCTTCGTTTCATATCAGTAAATGAACAAAACATCATCAAAAGTCCGTATTTTGTGTCAAAATCGATAATTATCAAAGGTTTTCTCAGATCTATAACTTACAAGCCGAGATCTTGCAGATCTCGTGTTTGGGAAGCCTCTGCTAACACCAAACGAACTCGTATTGTTTAGATCTAAGTTAAAATAGAAGTTTTGAAGAAAAGATGAAGATTTTCGTAAAAGAATGGGTATTTGATGAAACCGAAGGTAGATCCTTTTGCAAAATCGTTGTAAACCTTTGTAGATCGTTGATAAACGTTGTTGTAGATCGTTGATAAACGTTGTTGCAGTGATATGTAAACATGCAAGTTCGCGCGAACATGAGGGATTTTAAGAGAATGGGAGCCAAGTTCGGCCGAACTAGTGCATATATGCACAAGTTCGAGCGAACTTGAGCCAAACAAAGAAGAAAGCTTGGCCAGTCAAGTTCGAGCGAACTTGACCCAAAAGCTGGGTTTTCTTCGTTCATTTCGCGTTAAGAGTTTGTTTGGTTATTCGGTTCGCATTAGATAGTTATATTAAGCATTAAATTAAAGCGTTAAGCGTTATAGTTGGCATAAGAGTGCGATTTAGCGATTCGAGAGTGCGAGAGCGATGCGATAGTGATTGCAATTATAACCACAAACACACATAATACATAAATAACATAAAACCACATAATTAACTGCGATTTGCGATGCGATGAGATTAGCGATGCGATTTAATAAGCAATTTGATGCGATAATAACGTACAATACCATAATTAATCAACATAAACTTTGTTATTAACCGAATCTCGGGATTACAAAAGGTAGATAAACGAGAAAACAAAATGAAAAGATAACAACGAATTTTCGAGTTGTTACACCGTGTGCCAATTCGATATGATTGTTTAGCGTGTCTTTGTGAAGTAGCACCTAAGACAATGGGTCCAAAAGGCTCACCAACTGTGAGCATGGAGTCCAGTTCCACGACGGGTGCATTGAGTCATGGTTAAAGGACCATCCAACTTGCCCTTGTGTCGAGGTAATGTTCCGCTCTTCGTTCGGCTCCGGCTAAAGGCCTACTTGTTTAAGATAAGGGATGGTATGGTCTCTTACTCCAATAATGCTCTTGACAGAGTGGCTACCTCCATAGGTGATTCTAATAATTACTCCAGGACATTGTAATTCATATGTGAGGATTATTCATTAATCTATCTTAAATTAAAATGTAAATATGTTCAACAATATTGAACAACTTTTTTTGAAGTCATTATGTTTTCATGTTTTGTGTATTTGTTGTTTTGGGTGTATTTAATAAAATCATTTGGCACAAAGTTATAATAGGTGAGCCTGAGGCTTTTAACACCTACTTCCATGTTTTGTGTATTTGTTGTTTTGGGTGTATTTAGTAAAATCATTTGGCAGAGTTATCATAGGTGAGCTTGACGCTTTTAACACCTATTGATAGAGGTGCACTTAGCGGGTTTTTTTAATATCCGGTACAGGTATTACTAGGTATAGGTTTTTCGGATATTGGCAATACCGGTTCGGGTCCAGATATTGACAAGGAAAACCATACCTGGTGTACTCGGGTTCGGGTAAGGTCTGCGTTCGAGTTTTCAGTACGAGTGGTTGGGGTCCTGAGGGCTGCAACAAAATATTTGACTTCACCATATTATTCTTTGGAATAAGCTGAACTGTAAACGCAATTCACCATTAACTATCATGTCAGGTAATGTTGGGAATACATAATCGTACTCATGGCTTCAATGCGTGGAGGCGGTTAGAGATAATGATCAGCTCGAGTTTAGGAATTGATAGATTAACAATATTAATTAATTAATGGATAATTTTCTAATATCCTATATGTGTTATGTGAGGAAGTTTGTTAGATAATTATGTAATTATGTAATTAATTAATAGGAATCCTAGTTATAGTCTAACGTGATAGGTTAGCTATACATACCGCATATTGGGTAGGGATTCGTAATCCAAGTTTTTGAGTTAGTATTCTTGGTGATAATCTAATAATATTGTGGGAGTTAGCCATAATTTTATTTTCGTTTGAGTATCGATTGGGACTTGAATTGGTATCAGAGCCAAGTTCAGTCGTCGATATCAAACAAGTACTCGGGTTCTTAATTGGTGGGTAAGGAGTTTAACGGGTCGGCAATTAGGAAGGTGAGGCCGGCGGTACAGGTTCCTTGGAACAACGGCGTAGTACAGTTATGGTGGCTGACAACGTGTAGGTTGTTCGCGTGGCAGGAACTTAGAAACAACAGATTTCCGATTAGAGTTGTTCCTAAGGTTGTTCGAAATCAATGGCGAGTTAAGGCCTGTGATCCAAGTTGAATACAATTGAGCAACGAAGTCTTAACCGGGGAGACAAGATCGTAGACATCGTCGGTCAAGAGGATCAACGGCAGTGAAACTTGTACAGCGGCGGTGGTGGCGGCAGGCAAGACGTGACCTGCGTAACAGCGGAGACAGTGTTGACTATCGAGAAGAGGCAAATCGAAAGGTTTCCGATCTGTTGTTCGTTTGTGCAATCTCAATAAAAAAAAATCAACATGAAAGGTTTTTCCTTCGGAGGTGTGATTAAATAAAACAACAAAAGGGATTTTGTTTTTTAGGCTATGGTTAAACAAAAGAAAATATATTTTGTTTCTTTTGAGTGGGGACTAAAAATAAAAAGTCTGTCGTGATTAAGGGCATGTTTGGCTAAGCTTTTTGAACCAACTTATTGACTTATTAGTTTTTTTAAAAAGCAAATAAGTCAAAATATTGTTTGGGTAATTAAAAAGAACTTTTCAAAACAACTTTTCAATAGAAGGAAAAAGTCAGTTTTGAAAAGCTATAATTTTTGTGGCTTTTTAGAGCTTTTTAGTATTTTACATGGAAAAGTTAAGCTAAACACTTTTTAAAAAAACAATTATTAACTTATTCGCTTTTCCTACCCCATAAGCTAATCCAAACACTTTTTTAAAACTCATTTTTAAAAAGTCATAAGTCAATAAGTCATTTTCACTAAAAGTCCTTTTTGAGTTAAATAATCTTAGCCAAACAAGCCCTAAATAAAACAACAAAAGGGGTGTTGTTTTTTAGGCTATGGTTAAACAAAAGGAAATATATTTTGTTTCATTTGAGTGGGAACTAAAAATAAAAAGTATGTGTTAAACAAGTATGGTTTTGATCGTGGTTTAAATCAAAGATGACTATAGATTTTGTGGGAACGTGTAATATCAAAGAAAGCGATTGTTTGCTCAAGATCACATCTGAGTTAATGGTATTGCGAGTTCTTATGACGAGTCGTTGACAAAGGACTAGTCAAGTACAAGGTCATAAGGATGTTGGAGTAAGGATGAAGCCGAAAAACATAGCTAGAGATCAAGAGAAGTTCCAAGAGAATCAAAACAAAGAAAACATTCTTGGCGTTCAGGATCTCCCTTATACGATTCAGAAATTCAGGGGGTGACTGTTGGGAATTCCTAATCGTACTCATGGCTTCAATGCGTGGGGGGGGGGGGGGTTAGAGATAATGACCAGCTCGAGATTAGGAGTTGATAGATTAACAATATTAATTAATTAATGGATAATTTTCTAATATCCTATATGTGTTATGTGAGGAAGTTTGTTAGATAATTATTATGTAATTAATTAATAGGAATCTTAGTTAAGTGTTTGTTAGCTATATATAGTTATATACCGCGTATTGGTAGGGATTTATAATCCAAGTTTTTGAGTTAGTTTTCTTGGTGATAATCTAATAATATTATGGGAGATAGCCATAATTTTGTATTCGTTTGAGTATCGATTGGGACTTGAGGTAATGTATAGGTTTATAAAGTAGCGCAATAATGATTACTCTATTTTTCCAGTTAATCCAAACAAAACATAATGCATGGTATGGAATTAAAATTACAAAATCAAAGTAAAATAATTAAAATTTTCAGTTAATCCAAACAAAAATATAAGTCATGTTAAATTGAGATGAAAAACCATGTTGCCCTCATGTGAGAGGCACATGATAAGACTTAACCAAAAAACTTAACTAGGTTAGGGCTAAGGACATAACATTAGTTGGGATTATTCCAAACTAAGAAAAAGTTTAAAGACATACCTAACTTTGAATTATCTTCATCCAATGATCTCCTTTCATACTAACTAAATGTTAACTTAGTTATTTTTTTCTGTTTGCCACATAAATATGTCACGTCATCAAAAATTAAAGTTTACCACATAAGCATTTCACGTGATCAAAATTTCAAAAGTTTTTCACTATTTAAATCTTATGCATTAAATTGGTGAGACCAACAGCTTAGACTATGGGGTATGGGGCGGGGGTTGGGGAGTGGGTTGGCTACAAACGCCCAAGTCACCACCCCGGGTGGGCTTGGGTTTCAGCGTGGCCCGTTGGGTAGGGGAATCAGCCCGGACGTTGGGCGGGGCTATCCACATGACATGGCGGAACCTCATTGGCCAAGTACACTAGCTGTTTGGGCATTAAACTAAAAAAAATTCTATAAATACCAAACACAATATCAAACACGTTTTCCTCGTACAATATCAAACACATTAAACACAATGAGTTCTTCAAGTTCAAGTGAATCTTCATCATCATCTGACGATGGTGCTGGAATATTTCTACAAACGATCGCGACGGCGGTGAAAGCTATCGTGGAAAACGATGAGGAAGAGACTTCGCAACCTAAATGGAGGAGGTATATCGGTCGTGAACGGCACACCGCTAACGATTTGTTGGTAAGTGATTATTTCTCAGCCGAACCTAAGTTTGATGAAAAATTGTTTAGGCGTCGTTTTCGTATGAGTAGAAACTTATTTTTAGGGATATCTAAGGATCTTGAGGAGAAGTATAATTTTTTCCAACAAAAACCGGAGGTAACCGGCCAATTAAGATTTAGTACGTGACAAAAGGACACGGTCGCACTTAGACAGTTAGCGTTAGGGCAATAGTTCGGACATTATGGACGATTATTTAAAAATATCGGCACGTGTAGCTAGAGAAAGTATTCACAAGTTTTGTTCGTGTATTTTAGAAGTTTATAAAAAAAGATACTTGAGAAATCCGTCGTTCAGTGATATGCAACAAATATTGGGACATCACGCATATTACCATGGGCTACCCGGGATGCTAGGTAGTTTAGATTGTATGAAATAGCCTTGGGAACTTTGTCCAACCGCATGCAAGGTGCTCACACAAGTGGATATCACGAAATGCCAGCCATCATGCTTGAAGCGGTTGCGTTCCAAGATCTTTGGATATGGCATGCGTTCTTCGGTATGCCAGGTTCACATAATGATATTACCATCATAAACCACTCGCCCCTTTTGAATGATCGGGTAAATGGTATAGGACCCAAAGAAAGTTTCTTTGTAAATGGAGTTGAGTACATGCATAGGTACTACCTAGTTGATTGGATTTGCCCGGAGTGGGGGGTTTTGGTAAAATCGTTCACAAAACACGGTACCCTAGATCCAAAGAGATTAAAGTTTAACAAGGTCCAAATGGTTGCACGTAAAGATGTCGAGCGAGCGTTCGGTGTTTTGAAGAAGAGGTGGCGATTTTGGCAATGCCTTGTCGACTATGGGACAAGGATCAGATTGGAAATGCATGCATCATTCTTACAACATGATTTTGGAGGATGAAGGTCGTGCGGTCGTTACCTACTATGAAGACGATGACCCCCAACCAGATAACGTAGCCGTTACAGACGAAGATAAATCAATAAACAAATTTATGATGAAGTCAAGAGATATACATCACAACCTTCGATCTGATTTGGTGGACCATGTTTCAACGATTCCTGGGTTCGACTCCGACAAAGACGACGATTTAAGCGAAGAATGATTGTTTTTATTTTGATACTATGTTTTTTGTAATTATTTTGTATCTTTATGTGACAACCTTTTTTTTGTTTAAATAAAATTTGTAGTTTTTTATGGTTTATATATATAATATTATATATTATATATATATGTAAAATTATGATGTGGCTTGGCCACGTCACCCCAGTCACGCCCAACCGTACCCCTTTGAAATTGGCTTTTGGTCTTGGGTGCCCCATACTCCACGTGTCGTGCCATGCCCCAACCCAAGCCCCACCATACCCACGGTCTTATCATGATAAATTTTACTTTTTTTTTCTTGATCCAATTGTGTATGGGTCATTTAAGACAAATGATATGTTCAGAGATGTGATAAAGATATAATATACGTAGTGTAGTAGTGTATAAAAGATAATCAGAAATAACGATAAGAAAAGAGAGGTTGTTACTTAAACGTCTTATGCCTCACATTTTAAAGTAGTAAGTAAAAATACACTAACCAATGGGTCATGATTTATTGACAAAGACAAAACTTTAAAATAACTTAGGCTTAAGAGAAAGGTCTTGGGTTTAAATTTCACAAATACCAAGAATAAAAGAAATTTGCGGTTAAAAAAAGTAACAATACATTATGCGGATTTTATAATTCTCAATATATTATAACTAGGGCTGGCAAAATGGGTAAGTTGGGCGGGTTTGGGTCACGGGTTAGGATGAGTTTGGGTTAGGATGAGTTTAGGTCAGGATGGGTATATTAAAAAGAAGGTCAAGATGGGTTTGGGTTAAGATCGGTTTAGGTTAGGATGAGTTTGGGTTACAATGGGATAAAAATAAAAACAAAAAACCAAAATATATATATATATATATATATATATAAAAATATAAAGAAATAAAAATATATATAAAAGTTATAAAGTAAAAAATAAAAAAAATTACACTTTTTTTGGACAAGCTTATTCTTTCATAAATTTCTACACTTATTCTCCTCAATCAAAGCATCCAATTTGAATGCGAAAAGTCCCAAAATCCTTAAAAAAATAATTGTTTTCACCAGTAACGAGGTGTCAAATTAATTAAGTTTTTATTTCTGATTAAGTTTTAATTTCTTAGAAAATAATTTTAATCCGAAAAGCCTCAAAATCCAATTTTAATTGTGTTCTCCACGGTAATCAAAACATCCAATTTCATCTTTTGATTGATAAAGCTTAAAATCAAATAATTTGGAATTGGAGAAAAACTTTATGATCGAAGAGCAAAGTTCTAATAAATTCAAAGTCAATCAGCCAACCAAAAGTCAAAATCATGATGTATGAAACATCCAGACCACAATCAGATCTCGATTTAAACATAAGTCTAAATCAAAGAACGGCAAAACAATTTATAAATCAAATCACGAATTCCATCCACAAATTTTCTATTCAATTCAATGGATGATAAACGAAAGTTTCAAAATTAAGTGAAACATTACCTTTTAAGCATTGATATTTGCAAACAAATCAGAATCGGCACATACATTGGGTAAATTCACTGGAATGATGTGATGTTTTTGGGAATTTGATCGCTTGATCAAGAGATTTATGGTGAATCAGTGTTTGATGTTTAGTAGCTGATGAGCCCTAATCCCCAATCGTCCGCTGTGTTGTTTTGGGTTCCAAATAAACCAATCCTGACCCATTGGGTTTTCTTTTAATTTTAAGTTTACTCATCCTGACCCATTGGGTTATTCTTTAAGTTTTAATTTACCCATCCTGACCCACTCAAATATAAAGTCTTACCCAAATTAACCCTTTGCTTTGATTTTAGCACCCAAAACAGCCCAAACTTATCTAGGTGGGTCAATTTTGCCACCTCTAATTATAACACTTGTGCATATCTCTTTATATATGATAGTTTTATGGATCTTGCTATTCACACATCCTACCTACGTACTTTGTCTATTTACACACCCCCAGTATCGAGCTGTGGCCAAAGCGTGGCGTTTTGGTCCGGTCGACCAGACAAAGATTGACGGGTGTCTGACTGGTCTGTTGATCTGACCAAAACGCCGAACTTTGGCAGCGTTTTGGTCCTGTCAACCAAACAAAAGGCTGACCGGGTGTCAGTCTTTTGTCTGGTTGACATTGTGTCAGTCTTTTGTCTGGTTGACATGACCAAAACGCGGCTAAAGCTCGGCGTTTTGGTCCGGTCAACAGATCCGTTAGTATTTGTCTGGTTGAGCGGACCAAAACGCCGCGTTTTGGCAACAACTCAACACTGAAGGTGTGTGAATAGACAAAGTAAGTGTGTGACTAGACGTGTCCTAGTTTTATAGCCAAAGTTTATCTTCTTGGGAGAAACAGGATAATTTGTTGTCAGTGTTTGTTTTTCCTTTGCTTTTCTGTGTGCTTTGCCTCTTTTCCGTGATTTAAGGATGAGTTTCTATTTGGGAAAATGAATTAAAGTCAGATTTACATAAAAAAACTTAATACATTAAGGCTCAAACAACAAATAACTTGAACTAAATAAAAAACAATAAGATACCTCTAGAAACATTAAATCCAAGTTAATAATTGATCATAATCTCAACAAATTGCGGTTAGAAAATAATAAAATAGAAACAAGTTGCACCAACCTTGGGATTCACAACAAGTTTATTATCTATGGTCTGTCCTAAAAACCGCCTTTCATGTATCAATCCATGGACGACAACTGGAGCAAACCAATACTTTAGTTTGATGAAGTTTATGTTCTTTTTGAAACAAGATGCTTTAAATTTGAGTTGTTAGATTTGTATTTTTTTTAATGTTCTTTTATTATTGCATTGCATCAATACGAGTTGAACTTGGCATATAATGAAAACATAAATAAAAGACTAAGCAAGTATGTACAACTTTGAATATCCAAGTGAAGGAAAGCTTACATGTCTTTTAAGTGATGCAGGTCTATCTCTCACTTGATGTATGTTCGAGATTGATTTGTTGGCTATTAAAAAAGACTAAGTAAATCAAGTAAAAACAATGGTGTTTTTTTAAATTCTTTAACATTACATCAAACACCATTTTCAAAAAAATATATAGATTTGATATATAGCTTAAAATTTTAAATTTCAAATTCAAAAAATAGAAGTTAAACCAGACACTAAGAGAAAATGTGACTATAAAAGAGGGGAAACTAAGGGGAATTTTTATGTAATTTGAGTTTGATTGTAGGCAAACCACATGCTACCGTTGTCCATATGTGACGGTTCAATAAGTTTTCATTTATATTTTATGGGTTTCGTAACTTCAAACAGATCAAAAGTGATATTCGTTTATTTTTTAAAATGCGTTCTCAAAATTGAAAAATTGCCAAACTTGGATTATAAGTATTTGATTAAATATTAGTTAAACTTTATAAAATACAACTTAGACACATTTTTTATATCATTTAGAAAGGTTAAGTTGTTAATAATATCATTTAGAAAGGTTAAGTTGTTAATAATGAAAAACAACCACAACAAATGTCATCACTCTTCAAAGTTGGTATAACCCTCACAATCAAAACAATGCATATACTCAATTGATACCATAGTTTAAAAAATATTCTATCCACTTTTGTCTATATGTATAGCAAGAATAGATTTTTACATTATAGATGAGCATAAAAGTTGAATCATAACCAAAAAACGTTAGATCTAAATTTACCAAATCATTTTGAAACAGTTTTGTCTGCATTCTTTGTTTAACTGAACGAATCAGTTTGGTTAGGCCATGTGTAGTCATAAAGCCCCTTGTGGGGTGTTATGCGACAAGTGGCGAATTGCGTAAGAGATGGACTTTATGGGGCTTTATATAACTTGAGTGTGTAGTTTGGTTATATATGTAGGGGTTTTATATGTATGTATGTATATGTGTGTGAGGGGGAAGTAATGATCACGCCGTGATATTCATCGCGGAAGGGCAAAAAAATTACCCCATAGCGCCGGACGTAGTGGTATAACGGGCGCTATGGGGCGCCATAGGGGATTACCGCCCCACTACGCATACTCTTATGGGTATGGGTCAAAATCTTACAGCCCACCACAATAAATGTATAGAGCATGTTTAATCAAATGATTCATGTGTGGAAATCAAGGGGAATTGGCTATATTTTGAGTTCGAGAATCTAAACATCGCATGTGACCATTTGTCCAACCACTCGTTTGATTAAGACGCTTTCGTTCATATTTATGGGTTACGTAACTTTAAACATATCATAAGTTATTTGTTTTACGTTGATACCTTCTGCAGCTCAAATGTGTCCGTAAAAGAATAAGTGCATAAACATATCCAAAGTGTAACGTATTGTTAATGAGAATAAAAATAACTTATGTGGCCAAACTTTGATTGAAAATTTGAAAGCATATACACAAAATAAAAGGTATTGTTTATGGTTCAAATCCCATCCCCACCCTTTAAACATCAAGGTTGTTTATAGTTATAAGTAATTGATAACAACCTAGTATTCGATTACATATCATTTAACTTTCATGCACTTTACATCTTAAGTACATGTGTTTTTAGTATCTTTTGCAAAGTTTATATTGTTTCTTGGCTATCTTTATTTGTAACTAGTGGCCCATGTATGAATCTCTCTATTTGAAATAACAAAGCAATCTAAGATAAATGTCATCACTCTTTAAAGTTAGTATAACTCGCAATCAAATAATGCATACACTCAATTGATACCATTGTTTAAAAGGCGATTGGTTTTCCACCTTTGTTTCTATATATAGAAGATACAATATATTTCTATATTAACCATTAACAACTAGAGTTGATGTCTAGTAGTAAGGCAAAGCCTTTTAAAACATTAAATCGTGAGATCTTGGATTTAAGTCTTAGAGGAAGCAAGAAATTCGTCAAAAAAAATTGTATTCTTATATTAGAGATGAGCATAAAAACCCAAAAATCAAATCAAAACTAGAAAACGTTGATTAAATTAACCGAAACATTATGAAACTGATGTTTCGTTTTCAATTTTTGTTTAACTAGTTGAGACAATTTGATTATGGTTATGAGTTAAGATCTGACCGGGATTAATCAGCCCGACCCAATAAATTTATAGAATATGATTAACCGAAAAATTTCATGTATTTTACAATGGAATAGTGGATTTTAATAATCCCAACTATTCGCCATTGGCAGTCAACAGTCTCAACTTTAAAAATAACCACTGGCAGTCCCAACTATTGACATATTGGCCACCAATGGACCCTGACTAACAGGACCGTAACGCCGTTAGTCTCCGGTCGCCGGAAAACCGGTTTGGCCAGAAAAAGGTTTCTAAAGGTCTGATCTAAGGTTACAAAGAGGTTTGGGCGAAGATGTTAAGTTTTCCGGCCAAGAAGTTGAGTTTTCTGACCAAAGAGAAGTTTTCTGGCAAAAAAAGAGGAGTTTTCCTGCGATTTTAATAATTGGGCTTTTAGTAGAAAAAGGTTACTAAAGGTCCATAATAAGGTTACAAAGAGGTTTGAGACGAAAATGTTGAGTTTTCCGGCCAAAAATTACTTTTCTGGCCAAAAAGTTTTTCCGGCGACCGGAGACTAACGGCGTTAGGGTTCTGTTAGTCAGAGTCCATTGGAGGCCAATATGTTAATAGTTGGGACTGACAGTAGTTATTTTTAAAGTTGGGACTCTTGGCGGCAAATGACGAATAGTTTGGATTATTATAATTTAATATTCTTTTTACAATTAAAAATGTAATTTAATAAAAGAGGGAAAAATTAGGGAATGTTTAAGTAATTTGAGTTTGAGAGTCGGACTGACCGCATCCGACCATTTGTCCAACCACCGGCTGATTAAGATATTATCTTTCATACTTACGGGTCTCGTAACTTCAAACATACAAGGACTTATATTCCTTTTTTATGTCTTTTGTAGACCTTTCCTTTTTATCAAGTTTATCACATGAATTTACTTACTCTTTAATGAAAAGTGAAATAATAATTTCTCTCGTGCATTAAATTCAACCGAGTACTCAAGTTAATCAACATAATTAAAGTTAAAAATAAGATAAAAATATTATTGATGTGTGTGGTTCTTCTAAAAAGGCTACGACCTCCTTTTCGGTCTATAGTTTGTGCATATGTCCAAAACAAATGTGCCTATGCAAAAACAATTGCATAAACGTTTACAAGGTGTATAGAGAATTGCTTTATGAGAATAAAAGTAACTCATATTACCAAACATTCATTTAAAGCATATACACATAACAAAAGGTATCGTTTATGGTTCAAATCTCATCTCCATACTTTAAACATCAACATTGTATAAAGTTGTAAGTATTTACAACCTAGTATTTGATTACCTATTTTTTTAGAAATTTTAAAGTGTTTCTTGATCATTCTTAGACCATGCGTTTGACCAAGGATGAGACCATCCTCACTTCAAGTGGTTTGTCAAATTCGTCCGGGTCACGTGGTTGCCAAAATCAAGGAAAACAATAAAAAGGAGCCAATGGTGTGTGGGTATTTAACCCATTAGTTTTTAATTTTTTACAATTTCAAACCAAGTGGTTTCCATACCTTACCATTATACATTTTCACCAAGTGGTTTGGTTAAGATGACGTTAGAGGCGGACCTTTGCGTCTTGGTGGGTGGGCTGACGCACCTATTGAAAATATGTTAAACCCCTCGTTCGTACCCCTAGCAAATATAATATGGGTCGCCACTGGATGGCGTGGACACCATGTGTCGAAAAAGAACATGTTGTTTGCCAAACCACTACTCATTGGCTTATTTGTTGCTTGTGGTCCATGTATAATGACTCTAATTGATATAACGAAGAAATCAAAGACACAAACTGAAGAAACACCAAACTAATTAAGTGATTAGTTCGAGGCTAGTGCTTCGACAAATAGGGTTAATCTTCCTCCGTCTCGCCTACTTGATGATTATCGATCCTGCAAAACACTAAACACACCGTTAAGCTCGTTACGAGGAGGGGAATAGGAGGGTTCTCCTCGTAACCACCATCCGACGTGAGAATAAGTATATGTTTTGAGGATAACAAGTGTGAGTATTAAGTGAGAGAGTAGAGTTGTGAGATCCTTAAACCTTGAGGTGGAGCCTTCTATTTATAGCGGGGGTGGTTTCGTGCTGGAGATGGGCTGATGGGCTTGGGCCCTTGAGCGACAACAAGGAATACCCGTTATGTTCCTCCTGCTACGAACGGTAGTGTTCTCTGGCAGGATCGACACTCGGCGCGTGCTGATGGATCCACGTGTCCTGACATCTGCCCTTGTTGTCTACTCTGGGATCAGCGTTTAGTGGCGATCGTGGGACAGTGGTCGGCGCAAGCTGATTGGTGCCACGTGTCCGTCCTTTTGTACCTTTTGCCAGTTGTACGTCCGTTCATCGTGGAACACGATCTTTCTACAGCATGTCACGTTGTTATTGGTCCACAGCTCTACCACTCGTACCTTTTGTACTGGTCGTTGCCTCACGTGCGCTTCTACTCAAGTGTTTTTAGCTCGCGCGAGGATTCGAGGGTTTTGGTCTATTTCAAATTAAGCTAAGTGTCCAATCAGGGTTCCTGAACGTTAGCTTTACTCGCGCGGGGTTCCAGGTTGCTATCCTTGGTCCGCGCGAGGCTGGGCTTGTTCCTTTTTATGATGATGGTGGGTATGGTTATATGCGCGAAATATGGGGTTTATCCCTTAGTCGGCACATGATTTGGGACCATACACCTTTTGTAATCACTCTTCAAAGTTAGTATAACTCATAATCAAATAATAAATACACTTAATTGATACCGTTGTTTAAAAGACAATTGGTCGACAGACTTTTGTTTCTATGTATAGTAGATACAATAATTTCTTATACTAGAGATGAACGTTTAACTGAAATATCAAATCATAACTAGAAACTCTTTTTTTCGAATGGTGACTTTCTTTTTGACTGATCCAATGTCACACCGCTTAAACGGCGACCCTAGCCAAGATCTGCCCAGACTACGTTGTCTTAACCGGACCTGCGTTGGGTTGGTCAGATTTGGTTACAACGTTTCTCTGGAAACCGTACTGCCTCCACAAGATAATCATTTTGAAATCAATGTTTCATTTTATTTTTAGTTTAACTGGAAAAAATGATTTGTTTATGGGTATGGATTAAAATCTAACCGCAATTAATTAGCCCAACCATAACAAAATCATACATGCTTATATTAGTTTACTAGGCTATCAACCTGCGAACTTCGCGAGCAGGAAAATTTAATTTTAAATAAAATTTTCATATAATTATATATAATTATTTACATCGAGATAGATGGTAAACGGGTAACAAGCTGCGCCGCTACCCTTTTTGAATAGCAAAACGAACCTTTTAAAAACTACGTCCATAGATCTCGGGGTCATAACATTACTATGCATGACCCTTTGAACTCGACTAAGAAGGTCCACAACCTCTGGCGCCAGGAAACCAAAAGTATCAAAAGCAAATGGGATGAACATGTGCTGGTTGTCAAGGCACGCTTTCTCATGTTTGGTCACTTTACCCGAAGCAACCTGACCCACCGTAAAAACACTAACCCCTAAGCCCACAAGCGGGGAAACCCCTTTTAGATCCACACATGCATGTTTTCCTCTTACCCATCCAAAGACCAGAATATCGGCTGGTCGAAGTGTAGATCTCCCTTCCAACAGGTCAGTTAAGAAATGTTTTATTGAATTATGTTATTTTTTAATTTAATTGATATGTGTAAACGAGATAATTTGTAACGAATGACAGTAATAACTAAACTACACCCATGACTTTTTATGACATCTCATTTTAGGTTAGATTTTTAATTAGATTCTAGCTCACAAAAAGTAAGGTTCTTGTGATCATCTTTTATAGTTAGTGGTCATAAGACATACACATAATGATCAAACCTCATGTTTTTTATATAGTTTGAATAGTTTATATGATTATGATCAAGGTTGAAGAACTCGCTAGTCGCTAGTCGGCTGGTGAGGCGGGGACTAGCAACTACTCGAGATTTATTGGATCGGGTTTTTATTTGTAATTTTCAATTTTATATATACATATACACATTTTTATAGGTAAATATTTTAAGTAGCTAGGTTTTAACCTTACTCAACTCATTTTAAGTATACAGGATCAATTGTTGGAATTCACATGGTTTGGATGGAAACTGACCGAAATTTAGAGGTTTTGGCCGGAATATACAGGTTTTTTGCTTGAATTTGGTTGGAATCCCCGATTTTTGGTAGGCCTGACTAGGACCGACTAGCGATTAATGAAAAATCTACTCCGGTTACTGGCCTAGTCGCGATTTTTACAACACTGGTCCATGATAACCAATATGCGGTTCAAAAACCATTGCTTAAAAGCATGCCTTTTGGGCACCTAAACCTGCAAAACAAACACCAATTAGACTCGCCACGGAGAGAGTTGTCTCACCGTGACCATATTCGGTGTAAGAATAAGTACATGTTTATGGAGATTGATATATTGGAGAATAAGGTATGGTACTGACTTCAAAGTATTAGAAAAAACTATCATTTCTGGGCAATGATGAATATTATAGCCTTGGATTTGTATGGCGTAAGCTTATGGTCCCTTCCAGACGAGTCGCTTTCTGAGTTAGTTACTAAATGGTCCCTGGTCACTTACGGTTTTACATACCTTCACCATTTGTATGGTTCTGCAGTCGTTTCCCTTGATGATTGTTAGGGGTAGAAGTCCACTCTTCGTCGTGCGACATCATTTCCCTGCCGGTTTAAGCACACTCATTTGGTTGTCCTGAGAACCTTGGTTCACAGTGTTCGGGGTGTTACCTCTTCAAACACAAAATAAATTATTAAGAAAACTAATATTTACTTATGTCTTTGTTAACCTAACATCAATTAATTTTACTTAATAATTGTAGGTAAATGCTACCTACGAGTGAAGACACAAAAGGTCAAATCTATACAACACACACCAAACTGTTGTTTGGACGTTGACTTGTCATATGCCAATCCAATCAGTTATTTCACGTCATCGTTGCTCTTTTTATATCTTCCAACGGCTCAGATCACATCCTTTCGTTTATCATCCAACGGACAATTTACCTTCTTCGAGACCCTTCTAAACTAAAGATCTAAGAAGATTATCCGATATAAAATGAATATTTACTAAAATATCCAAAACACAAAGTATTTTTAATTTCGGTATAATAAAGGAATATTATAAAGTCTTTAGTATTAATCAGTGGAATAAAGTTTTCATACAAATATTTTAATGTAGTACGAAAGGGATGGCAAAAAAAAAAAAAACGTGATGGCATTTTCGTAATTATTTATTCGTAGGGTAATTATTAAAATTACTCTACAAGTGTATCAAACTTACTCTGCATCAAAATTACTCTACATGTGTATCAAAATTACTCTGTAAGTTTATCAAACAACATACAATTTAAAATTACTCTAGAAAATCATTTGTAGAGTAATTATGATACTCTACAAAATTACCTTACAAGTTCAAAATTACCATACAAGATCATTAGTAGAATAACTATACAAAATTACTCTACAAGATCAAAATTACCCTACAAGAATATTTTACAAAATTATTCTACGAGATTTATAGAGTAATTTTGATAATTACTCTACGAGTAAATAATTACGAAAATGCCACCCCGTTTTTCAGCAAAACATTCCGTTCGTACATTTTGTATGTTAAAGTTATTGTATTTGATCTATAGGTGTGGTAATGACCACCATGATCCTCAACGTCAGTGTCATGTCACCCACCATCTAAAACAACTATCATAAGGGTGTAGTCATGATCCAAAGCACTATCACCTTATTTATTTTAATTTGTCTTTGTCTACAGAAAAAAAGAAATGATTTCTTAAAAAATGAAAGGAGAACCATGCTTGCCATGGTTTAATCTATGCAAACTATAGTAGATTAGAGAAGAGGATGATGTAGCATTCCATTCTATTTCTACGTGGCCCATACCCTTTAGCCTACTCAGAAACACCATCCGCTCATTTAAACGTGTTCATAAATTCGATCCAAAACTAACCAAACACGTTTATGCTACTAAACCCAAAACTAGAATTACGTGTTATACAAATCTTTGTCGTGAATTAATTTTATAAATAACATAATAAGTTATATGTTAAATAACTCCCATTTCAACTCTGGCTTTTACTCCTTATAAACCGGAGTGAAAAGAATATCACTGTCCAAACCTCTATATAGATACCAGTATTCAGAGCAAGATTTAGAGAGAGAACACTCGAGAGTGATTCATCTCACAGAACAGCAAGATGAAGAAAAAAGGGTTTTTTTAATTCGTTTTCATACGATTTTTCTTATAAAAAAAACCCTTTTTTCATCAGGTTTTCTCTCCGGTTAATCATCTTATTCGGATCTTCAACCGGTTGACTTCCGTTCTTCTTCCGTTAACCTCCGTCAGATCTGGTTATCTGGTGAGTTTCATGACATGTTTCAGCTGTTAATCTTCATGATTTTTTGTATTTGTAGGTCATTTTTGTGTGAACATCAATTTATGAGCTAATAATTCATGATTTCATGAACTGTTAGTACCAGTATCGTAACGTATCATACGATACAGTACGATATTTGTTTTTAAATCTAGCTTAATTTTAATATCGGTACAGTACAAAATCTGTTCTGGACTTTTAACTGTATCGAACCATACCGGTACCAACAAAACATATACCATATTTTTAGTTTTGGGTTAGCTTCGTACCAAACCGGTACGATGATAGTAACCGATACTATTAGATTTGCTGATTTTGTAACTGATATGCATATCAGTATGGTTTTGAAGTAGTGATGTCTAAAATTTAACATAATAATTTGATAGTATTGTCCTATTGTATATTTGTATATGTATAGGTACATGTATCTGATTGTTTTGTGTATCTTGTTTTTTTTTTGTGTACAGATTAGGGGAAATTGCGCTGATTAGGTCCAATCAATTTTGGTGTTTGATGATGTATCAATAGTCTGCAATCAGCTTCTGAATTTGGTTGGTTAACTGGTTCATGTCTTGTAAGTTAGACAGCCCGGTTCAAACTCAAATGGCTGTAGCAGTTTTTAAGAGCCCGATCGGTGGGGAATACCATGGGAACGATAGGAAACTGACCGGGAGCAGGCGGGTTTTTGTTCAAACGGAAAGCGGGTGTGTTTTAGGAATGGAGTTAGATAGAAATGATAACGCGCATATGGTTAAACGGAGGTTACAGATCGCGCTTAATGTCCCGGTTGAAGAAAGTTCTTTGACTTTCGGAGATATGGTTTTGAAGAACGATCTTAGTGCGATTCGTAATGATTCTCCGCTTCTGTTAACGAGGAATTTGATGCATAGAAGCAGTTCAACTCCGTGTTTGTCTCCTTCGGGTCGGGATATACAACAGCGTGATCGAAGGGGCCTATTGAGATATTGTGTCAATCCGGTGGCTTTTCGAGAACTAAAGAGCTTGTTAACGAGATCGTGATGGCGTTAAAGGCCGGTGTTGACCCGATCCAGGTCAATGGCGGGCTTGGAGGTGCTTATTATTTTAGGAACAGTGAAGGTGAGAGCGTAGCGATTGTGAAACCGACTGATGAAGAGCCTTTTGCGCCTAACAACCCGAAAGGGTTCGTGGGTAAGGCGCTTGGTCAGCCTGGGTTGAAACTCTCGGTTCGGGTTGGTGAAACGGGTTTTCGTGAAGTGGCTGCTTACCTTCTTGATTATGACCATTTTGCTAATGTACCTCCAACTGCACTTGTCAAAATCACTCATTCTATTTTCAATGTTAACGATGGTGTTAGCGGAACTAACAACGTTAAACAAGGTCGAAAGAAGAAACATGTTTGCAAGATTGCTTCTTTGCAACAGTTTATCCCTCATGATTTTGATGCTAGTGATCACGGGACCTCGAGTTACCCGGTCTCTGCTGTTCATCGTATCGGGATATTAGATATAAGGATTCTTAACACCGATCGCCACGCGGGGAATCTGCTTGTGAGAAAGGTTAATGATAACGGGACGTTTGGTCAACAACTTGAACTCATACCCATTGACCACGGTCTGTGTTTGCCCGAAAGCTTAGAGGATCCGTATTTCGAGTGGATCCATTGGCCACAAGCTTCGATCCCGTTTTCAAAAGACGAACTTGACTACATTAAAGCACTCGACCCATATCGTGACTCGGATATGCTCAGAAACGAGCTTCCGATGATTCGCGAAGCATGTCTTCGGGTTCTAACCCTCTGCACCATTTTCCTCAAAGAAGCGGCTGGTTACGGTTTGTGTCTAGCCGAGATCGGTGACATGATGACCCGCGAGTTCAGGCGTGGCGAAGAGGAGCCCAGTGAGCTCGAGTTTTTGTGCATGGAAGCTAGACGGGTGGTAGCCGAAAGAGAAATGTTCACGTTATCCCCTAAAACCGAGTCCCATGAAGACGGTTTTCAGTTTGAAATTGACTGTGATGATTCTGAAATACCCATAAACCCGATCTTTCCGTTCCACTTCGGACCCGGGAGAAACCCGCTTTCGAAACTCGAAGAAGAAGACGAACACGAAGAACACGAGGAACTAGTGCTTCCTGCTATATCAGGAAAGGTTCCGTCTGTATCGAATGTGTCGATGTCATTGAAGAAAAATTTAAGTCTCGGTGACTCATCGGCGGGGCACAGGAGTGCGACCGAGCAGCTTCCAGCGAGTGCTTCCTTTGTGAAGGTTGCGGATATGACCGATGACGAATGGGGTCTGTTTTTAGAGACGTTACAGGGCTGTTGCACCGCGCGTTCGCAGAGCGTAAGTCGGGTGCTGTGGGGCAGAGGCAGAGACAGAGGCTGGGTACTTCTTGCCAGTTTTAAGGTCATAGGTTAATCTTGTTTAAGGATTGTGTGAGTTTGGGTTGTCATAGGTTGACTTGCAGTTGTAGTGTTGGACTAAGTTTAGGTTTTAGTTTGTTTTTTTTATTTGTTGCAGTCCTTGTGGACCTGTTTTATAAATAACTTGTAGTTATGTAGTATATGAAAAAAGAGAGAAAAGAGTTAAAAATAGTTGTGTAAAAAGTATATTTTGAGTATGTGCATTTGTGATTCATTCTTGCAACAAAAGTAGTTTTTAGGCGAAATCTTGATCGCTCCTTCAGTAGTTTGGTTAGGCCAGCCGGTGTGGTTTCGCGCCCCTGCCAACTCACCCTTTATAACGCCCATAGCGCGCCCGTTTCCCCATTTCCTAGGCGCCAAAGAGGGCGCTATCCTTGACCTTGATAGTGGTCGTGAATGGTGTGAATGGCTGCATCTGGTTTTAATTTTTTTTCTTTTTTAATATTTAATTAGGGGGCGCTAGTGGGGCTTTATCCGAGACCATCATTGCTAAAGATGGCGCCATTTTTATCTCAATATTTACATGACGCTTACGTGGCGTGACAAAGCCCCTAGGGGTTTTATACCACACCACCAGACTTAGGGGCTGTTTGGCAACATCTTAATGATTAAGTGCTGAACCAGTAAGAGGTCTGAACCATTAAGTGTTGAACCACTAAGAGGTCTGAACCATTAAGAGCCGGTATAATGCTAAACCATTCGGAGGCAAATGTCTGACCAATTCAGATTAGAGGTCTTAACCATTCAGACTTTGTATAATGCTTAACCATTCACAGGTAAATGTCTGAACCGTTCAGACATTTGCTCGCGAAACAAACAGTCTGAGCCATTAAGTGCTGAACCAGTAAGAGGTCTGAACCATTAAGAGCCTCATTAAGAGGTAAACAAACAGCCCCTTAACCTTAAGCCTCTCAATTGCGCCCTATAAAATAATTCCCGGGCTCATTACTATCGATTGTATACACTTAAATTGACAGAAAAAATAAAAGGAATATTAGATTTTAATAATCCCAACTATTCTTCGTTGGCCGCTAACGATCCTAACTTAAAAAATAACAGTGACAGTCCCAATGATTAACATATTGGCCTCCAATGGACCTTGACTGATAGAACCCTATCGTCGTTTGTTCCGGTCGCCGAAAAAATGTTTATGGCTAGAAAATTGTTCCTAAAGGTCCGATTTAAGGTTACAAAGAGGTTTGGGCCAAAATGTTGAGTTTTCCGGCCAAAAAGTTAGTTTTTTAGCCAAAAAGAAGTTTTCCGAAAACCTCAGTAATTGTGGTTTTTACTAGAAAAAGGTTCTTAAAGGTCCGTAATAAGGTTACAAAGAGGTTTGGACGAAAGGTTGAGTTTTCGGCCAATAAGGAGTTTTCCGGCCAAAAATGTTTTTCAGACGACCGGAGACTGACGGTGTTAGAGTTCTGTTAGTCAGGGTCCACTGGAGAAAATATGTTAATAGTTGGGACTGCCATTGATTATTTTTTAAGTTGAGACTGTTAGCGGCCAACAGTGAATAGTTGAGATTATTAAAATCCAATATTACAAAATAAATTGATTAGGCATGAAAATAACTATTTGACTTATGACATTTAATAGGTAGAGAAAATGTCACAGAATAGTAACCAAGTTTCAAAAGTGTTTTAATTAGGTCACTCATATCGTTTTTGTCCCAATTAGATAACTTAACATTCAAATCGAGTCATGTCCTTTTTTCCATGTGTCAAGAGAAAAATTGAGCATAAGATGCTAGGGTCGGATTATTTTAATATATGAAATTTAATTTATTAAAAATAAAAACACTTTAATTACTTTAAAAATAAAATAAAAAGTTAAAATCCACGTCATCACTCGACCTTAGCATCAAATGAAAGAGAAAAAATAAAAAAAAATCCGCATCACCACGGTTACCTATGAATTGGATGAAAAAACCCTTAATTTTAATAAAAATGAATGTTGAGTGACCTGATTGGAACACTTTTGAAATTTAAGTGACCTAATTGAAACACTTTTAAAACTTGGTTACTATTATACAAAGTTATCGTACAGTTTAAAAGCAAGAAAATTATTATCAGTGGAAATAAATATTAGACATGAGGTATCTTTCGGTAATGTTTCTCTATCACTAATTTTCCTATAACTACTATTTGGTGAATTTTATACTTATTGATGGAGGATATTATGTTTTGTCATAGTTGTCCAGATGACATGAAATGACAAAACCTTTTATTCCTTTTGATAAATTAGGTAAACAAGGTAACATGAGTATGCAAGTGGTATGAGATATGATGGATCTTCACAATGAAAAAGTGAAACTTGAGGTCGAACATAATGTGGTGCCAACGCATAAGTCATCCATCGCCTTGCCCTTGTCATATGGTAAGTCAAGAATGTTGCGTACAAACATCATGTGACTTGCAATTCATTAACAAGGTTCGTACGATACAACCTTTTTAACAAGACTCAAACAACTCTTAAGTTGCGCATGCCTTTAATGTTCCTAATCCTGATTGTGCATCCAAAAGTACGTGTATCTATCTTCAACAAACTTATTGACAACTATAAAGCCTTTGAGATAATATGAACAATGTCCTTAAAAATGTAGTGTAGCGTGCAGAACAACAGACTTCTACTAATCCCACAACAACGACATCCACCACTCCGATGACCATCAATAAATGCAACATCTTTTAAGGGGATGATAGTTCAATAGTTCATAATGGCAACACTATAACCACTTGCGTGGATAGTTGATCAACACATTAAACCAACCACGAGCAACGATTAATCATGTGATCCAACAACATTCATTGGTTTCCATGTTTTGATCTCTCTCCTCACTGACAAACCTCCCTATATATATTACAATATCTCCTTATGTGCTTAAACTAGTATGTTTTAGTGATTCTTATCGTCAACATTTATGCCCTTTAATAGCAAAGGTCGGTTTTAGTGATGTGCAACTTATGTTCAAGTATTTAATAGTCTTGTCCTTACAAATATGTTTTGATTACCCGAATTATGCCGCCATTTTTGTGTACGTGAAAACTAGATAGCCTAAATACACGAGAAAAAGTAGATATGCGACGATTAATTCGTGTATTTCATTGGCATAAGTGTGATTTATTTTCGAAATTTTTATAAAAAAGGTATAATACACTTGTTTTCTCTTTTTCACTGTTTGAAAAGAAAATGGGTTGCTTTGTTGCTTGAAGAAAAGTGTGGGAGTAGGAAGTACAATTGTCTACACTCTAAACTCAAAAGAAACAACACAAAAAGGAATCAGCTTAGCTTCATGATTAGGAAGGGTGTTGTATGTGAGCACATGGTTTGTTGGTTTGCCTAAAAACATAAATCAATTATTATTAATAAGACGTTTTTTTTTTGGAAATAAGTATAAGTTCAAAAAGAAAAGG